>CM056172.1:24859206-25144845 GCA_029691765.1 Entomobrya proxima | reverse complement strand
GCTTGTGTGTGTGCGCGCGAACAAAGGAATGTGGCTGAGAGCACCATGCGGTGCCAAGATGCAATAGTTCCCGGGATTTGTCTGGGCCTATTGCATGCCAGCACATCTCCTGTTCGCGTGTGATTGTAAAATTGTTGGCCGTTGGCCTATTTTCCTGTCTTGTAATTTCTTGTGCTCCGTGCGTGGAGCTTCTCACTTTTCAGTTGTTCACTTTTCCGGTGAAGAGTAGTCGATAGTTTTTTCTGCCTGCGTGCAGCACAATTTTAAGAAAGTAGAGTTGGTCAAGTGGAAATTGTTTCGCTAATTCCCTTGGCAATTTATTGTAACTTTGAGAGAAATAAACTTCATTAGTTTTGTTTGAAAACTATAAGAAACGGTGCATCTTGCTGGAGAATTATTTTGCCATAAAAATTAGTGAATTTTTAGGAAAGTTAGGGCCAGTAGTGCGTAGCACCATCATCACTGTCGAATAGCCACAACCGTCAATCCTGCGAAACGAACAGAGTGAATCTTCTGAGAAAGTTAGATAGAAGCCGGTTAAAATAGTAGTTTTAATAGGGCAATTCCTACATGTGGCGAACCTGCCAGGATTGACGACCAGGGATTTCATCAGTGAATTTAGTGATTGACATTTTGTGAAAGTTTATGGTGTTGACCAGGACCCTACAAGCAACGATGGATGCAGCCAAAAGGAAGGCAGAAGCAGCCCAGCAGCAGTTGGAGGGAGAGTTCGCAGCACTGGAAAACTTACTGGCTGCCACGCCCCTGGATAAAGATGAAATAGCGGATCAGCTTCAAGATGTGGAGGGTGAACTGGAGGATTTTCTAGCCTGCCACACAGCTTATTCGGAGCTTTTGGTGGCGAATGGAAGGGACGCCGAGCACACCGCCCAGCAAGCAATCAAGCTCCAGATGAGGAAAAGGAGGAACCGATTGGCGGGTAAAGTGTCCCGGAGCACTGCTACAACGGCAGCAGCGTCAACCACCGCTGGACAAAGTGGAGGAGGAAGTGCAGGTGCTGCTAATCCTTACCACATCAACCTGCCGAAGAGAGAGATCCCGAAATTTGATGGGGATGTGCGGAACTGGAGATCGTTCGAGGCGTCATTCCGAGAAGTGGACACGGACGCGACGATACCTCCAATTGAAAAATATAATTATTTATTGCAGACGATGGTTCCAGGTTCCAAGGCAGAGAAGGTGGTCACTAGTTTCCCAGCAGCAGATGGCAGCTACGCTCTGGCTCTGAAGGAATTGGAGGAGCGTTTCGGGAGGAAGACTACGCTGATCAAGGTCTACGTGCGTGACCTGATCGATCTCATGGACCGAGCCAGGTTGCAGAAGGAAATGGACCTTGTGGACATAGTGACGAGTCTGCAGTCCCACATCCTCAACTTGGAGCAATTGGGTGTCACAAAGGACAAGTTTGGGTTGCTGCTCTACCCGATGATAGAGTCTAGTGTACCGGCGGATGTCATGAGCCGTTACTTGGCTAGCCCTGACTGCAAGGAGGAACTGGAGGACATCTTGGAGTTTCTGAAGCGGGAAGTGAGGCGAATGGAGGAGACCGAGCGAGCTCAGCCATCTACCTCAGCACCTGAAAAGAAGAAAAATGGAAAAGGTGCACCAGCAGCGGTGGATGTGCCAACAGCGAGTGCTTTGTTTGTGGCTGAAGGGGGGCAAGCGGGAAAGGACAAGCAGCAGTGTGTTTTCTGTGGAGGAAGAAACCACAAATCCCAGCAGTGCAACAAAGCCAAAAAGATGTCCATGAAGGACAAGATGGACGCTCTGAAGAGGAGTAAGGCGTGTTTCTGCTGCATAAAGCTGGGTCATAGGTCATCGGATTGCAGTGCAACCCCAGAATGCAGCAAGTGCAAAGGAAAGCACTACGTGATTATGTGCACGGGTAGTGAGCAGCAGCAACCTCAGCAAAGTAGGATGATGATGGCACCATCCATGGAGTGTGGACAAGCAGTGCCCTACTACTATTACCCGCAGCAGCAGATGCCAGTACAGCAACAGTTTCCGGTGCAACAGCAGCCGCAGTATAAAGTGCCGCAGCAGCGAATTCCTCAGCAGGTGCCGCCTGGAGGACCCGGAGATGGAACACAACAGCAACAGCAGAGCAGCATCGTTGCCAGTAGACCAGCGAGAGGCTTCTCCAATATCACTGGAAAGGATGTGCTGCTGCAGACTTTGGTTGCTCTCGTGGACACGGCGTATGGACCAGTACGGACAAGGATTTTTGTGGACCCTGGATCTACGCAAAGTTACGTGCAGCTAGATTATGCGGAAGCTGCGGGATTGGGACCGAAGTCATCGACGACCTTGACTCATCAGCTGTTTGGAGGTGTGGTGACAAAACCACTAAAACACGACCAGTTCCAGATCACTATAAGGAGCCTCGATGGATCAGCAACTGGAAGTTACACATTCAACGGTGTGTCGAAGATTGCACACAGCATTGAGAAACCGCCGCAAGGAAAAGACTGGCTGAAAAGGCTGGAAACTGCTGGTGTACAAATAGCAGATCAGTCCGAGTTCACGGAGGAGGTCCAGATTCTGATGGGAATGGGAATTGAAGCTCAAATTGTGACAGGAGGCTTCCGACGACTGGATCCGTTCACTGTGGCAAGGGAAACGATCTTTGGCTGGATGATTGGCGGCTCGGTAGATGAAGAGGATCTACGGGATGTGCCGTTGCACACGGCGAATTCACACATGGTGACTACCATGATGGTGAGCAGCCTAAAGGAAGAAGACCTGTGGAGTTTGGAGACTATTGGCATTGTGGACGATGCTCGAACGCAGACAAGGGAAGACCTGGAAGCTGCAGCACTCGCCCATTTTGAAGCAACGGTTTCCAGATTGCCCGATGGTCGTTACGAAGCTGGCTTACCGTGGATCGAGGGACATCAAAAGCTGGAATCTAACAAGAGACAGGCTCTAGCTAGACTGAATTCTTTGACGCATGCTCTCAGGAGAGAGTGTTACTTGGAGGATTATAATGAGATAATCCGGAACTGGGAAGCGGATGGGATTGTGGAAAAAGTACCAGTGGAGGAGCAGGGCCTTCAGCCAGACTACTTCTTGCCTCATCGCCATGTCGTCAAGCAGCAAAGCACGACACCAGTCCGTCCAGTTTTTGATGCCAGTTCCAAGGTGAAGGGCGGAGCATCATTAAATGAATGCCTAGAGAAGGGACCTAATTTGCTGGAGTTGATACCAGCTGTGATGACGCGGTTCCGGTGGAAAAGGATCGGCATAGTGTCGGATATCCGGAAAGCCTTCCTGATGATTTCGGTTAAGCCACGAGACAGGAAAGTGCTTCAATTCTTGTGGTGGAAAAGTGCTGCTTGTAAGGAGCTGCAGGTCTTCCGCCACTGCCGGGTTGTCTTTGGAGTGAACTCCAGTCCGTTTCTTTTGGCTGCAATACTCAGGCATCATCTGAAGAACGTGGACGATGTGGATCTTCAAGTTGCGATGGAGCTTTTGAGGAGTTTTTATGTTGACAACAGCGTGTCAAGCCATGATTCCATGGAGGAGGCGATTCACTTCCGGGAAAAGTCGAAGGAGCTGCTAGCTAGTGCCCAGATGGATCTTAGAGGGTGGGAGCACGGACCTTCAGCTGCTGGAGGAATTGTTCCGGTTTTAGGAATGCTGTGGGACACAGCAACAGACAGATTGTCCTTGAGTTTGGAAGGGACATTGAAGAAGGTGAACGGAGAGGCGACGAAGCGTGGATTGTTGGCTGCTGTGAATGCCATCTTTGACCCGATGGGATTCTGCCTGCCGTTCACGATTGTGTCTAAATTTCTATTCCAGAAATGCTGCGAGCTGGAGATGAACTGGGACGACACGCTGCCAGCTGAGATAGCAGTGGAATTTGCAAAATGGAAGGCACAAGTTCCAGTTTTGTCCAGGATTTGGATTCCAAGATGGATGTGCAGAGCAGCTGGAAAAGGAAATATGACGCTTCATATTTTCTGTGATGCTTCACGTGATGCATTTTCCAGTTGTGTCTTTGTGCGGACTGATGACGAAGACGGAAATGTCGGTGTCCAGCTAATTATGTGCCGTACTCGAGTTGCCCCAGTAAAGAAGAAGGTCACTATTCCTCGGCTGGAGCTTTTGGGATGCCTTATCGGAGTCCGGCTGGCTCGTGAAGTCAAGAAGTACCTGGACCTGGAAGAGGAGACAAAATGCTACTTTTGGACGGATTCCAGTACTGCTCTTGCTTGGATCTGCAATAGCAAACCGTGGGCTCGCTTCGTGCAGAATCGGGTGGAGGAAATTAGGAAGTTTTCCAGTTTGGAGGAATGGAGGCACGTTCCTGGTGACCTAAATCCGGCAGATCTTCCTTCGCGTGGCTGTGATGCTGAGAGGTTGTTGCAGTTGCAATGGTGGGAGGGACCGGAGTGGTTACGGCTTCCAGAAGAAAAATGGCCATGTTCCAGTGTTGTATTCAACAGGGAGGAAGTTTTGGCAGAAGCTCGGAAGACAGTGGTGTCTGCTATGGCTGTATCTGCAGCTGACATTTTGAAGAGACTGGAGCGGTTCTCCTGTTACCATACTTGGCTGCGGATCATCGTGTTCGCCTTGCGGTACAAGGAAGCCCTGAGGAGAAGGACTAAGCTGCCGAAACCACGGGAGAAATTGCAACTGAACGGAAATGTTGCATTAGTGGGAGAACCAACCGCTAAGGAAATCGAAGAAGCGGAAGTGAGCCTCCTGCGCTACCTGCAAGAGTGCAGTTTTACAGGACTGAAGGATGAGAAGCTACGCAAGTGTGATCCGTACATGGATGAGAAGGGGCTCATAAGGACCAAGTCTCAGCTGTTCTTTGGCTGTGAACTGGAGGATGTAAGGTGTCCCGTGGTGCTGCCTTCCAAGCACCCAATCGTCACAGCAATAATCTTGGCGGAGCATGATGCAGGCTCTCATCCCGGAGTTTCAACCTTGATGTCCAAGCTGAGGAGCCGGTATTGGATCTTGAAGTGTCGGCGAACAGTTAGCAGCGTCATTGGAACGTGTCTTTTGTGCCGAAGATTCAGCGCCAAAAGATGTGATATGCCTGGTGCTCCTTTGCCGAAGGAAAGGGTGACTCCAGGAGCAGCTTTCCAGACAACAGGAGTGGATCTGCTAGGACCTCTGTTCCTTTTTGGAGGCGAAAAAGTTTGGGTGGTTCTCTTCACCTGTGCGGTGTACAGGTGTGTACACCTGGAAGTTACGCCAACATTATCCACTGAAGGATTTCTGCGTGCCTTCCGTCGTTTCGTGGCAAGAAGAGGTCGTCCGAACCGAATTTATTCGGATAACGGCCTAAACTTTGTTGGAGCCAACAACCTTTTCCAGAAGGTTAGCTGGAAGGACATCCAGCGCTATGCGGCAGTACAACGGATGGAATGGGTCTTCAATCCGCCAACGGCTTCCTGGTGGGGTGGCTGGTGGGAGAGACTAGTGGGACTCACTAAGACGCTGCTGCGACGTGTGCTGGGCAATCGTGTGGTGGCACTGGAGGAGCTGGCGACAATTCTGTGTGAGGTGGAGGACACGTTAAACCAGCGTCCGTTGACATACTATGGAGAAGACGACAAAGTAGTGCCACTTTCTCCAGCCATGTTTCTCAGGGATAATCTTGGAAGTGGCTTGCCAGAAGCGGAAGTCTGCGACGCCAGAGCTCTACGTGGAAGTGCCAAGCGAGTACAGCATCTTCGTGAGCAGCTGCGGGGACGACTGGTCAAGGAATACCTTGGACAACTCCGGCATGAAGCTGGAAACAAGCAGAGAACTGTCGGTATAGGGGATGTTGTGCTCATCGAATCGGATGAGAAGAAGAGGATTGACTGGCCTTGGGGCGTCGTGAGACAACTCTATCCAGGTAGGGATGGGAAAGTGAGGAAAGTTGGCGTAATGACAAAGGATGGGGAATTTCTCCGTCCAATTCAGCGGCTTTTCCTTCTGGAGACAGCGCTTATGACTGCGGAGGAGCCAGAGAAGGAACCCGAGAAAAGCCCGGAGAAAGTAGAACCGGAAGTAGTGAAAGCAGCGGACAAATCGGAGAAATCTGAAATACCGGAAGTCAGGACAAGAGCGGGGAGAACCGTGAAGAAACCTCATCGTTTCTAATTTGCTCATTTCTTTTATGTATTTAAATTATTGTTCCTAATTTAAATAGTGGGAGTGTGAGAAATGACGCTTGTGTGTGTGCGCGCGAACAAAGGAATGTGGCTGAGAGCACCATGCGGTGCCAAGATGCAATAGTTCCCGGGATTTGTCTGGGCCTATTGCATGCCAGCACATCTCCTGTTCGCGTGTGATTGTAAAATTGTTGGCCGTTGGCCTATTTTCCTGTCTTGTAATTTCTTGTGCTCCGTGCGTGGAGCTTCTCACTTTTCAGTTGTTCACTTTTCCGGTGAAGAGTAGTCGATAGTTTTTTCTGCCTGCGTGCAGCACAATTTTAAGAAAGTAGAGTTGGTCAAGTGGAAATTGTTTCGCTAATTCCCTTGGCAATTTATTGTAACTTTGAGAGAAATAAAGTTAATTAGTTTTGTTTGAAAACTATAAGAAACGGTGCATCTTGCTGGACAATTATTTTGCCATAAAAATTAGTGAATTTTTAGGAAAGTTAGGGCCAGTAGTGCGTAGCACCATCATCACTGTCGAATAGCCACAACCGTCAATCCTGCGAAACGAACAGAGTGAATCTTCTGAGAAAGTTAGATAGAAGCCGGTTAAAATAGTAGTTTTAATAGGGCAATTCCTACAAACCTTTTATGAGCTGTTGGCGAAAAACAAATAAATGTTTTTGTGTGTAGTACTATTGTAGAGCAGTACTACACAACGCCTACCCGAGCAAACCCAGCTTTTTCCCTGTATGATTATTATTATCGTTGTATTTCGTTTGATGTTGGCCATCATGATGATCATTACACCAACAGCAGTAGCAACAAAGAGAGGAAAAGAGTAAATTGCACATGTTATGCTTTCTCATTATTAGCTCTCCATTTTGTATAGAATTCCATATGGTGGCCAAGTGTAATAATAATATTGGCAATTAGACAGGAATATGTGGAAAGCTGGTGAACATGAAATTTTTGTGGTTCTTTCATCAAATGCTGAAACCCTCAAGTCCCTGGAAATGTGTAACTGAGAGCAGCTTTGACTTCTCTTTGCGTTATGTTTCTCATGTTGATGATGATGAGATGAACAAGTGAAGAAAATACCAGGAAAGGTGGACCATGGAAAATTTACTGTTGGTTGGCCAGTGGTAACCACAATACCTCTGGCAGTCAAATAGGAAATGGTTCAAAGGAATCGGATGTTGTGTCAGTTGAACATCATACGTCCGCCTGCTGGAAGGATACGGCTGGTTAAATAAAAATGCTGCAGGAGACACACGTCGATATACATTGATCGGGGTTTGTTGTTAACGGATCAGTAGCAGTGAGATGATCAAGTCGAATCAAGTGTCTCTTTAAAAATCCCTTAGTTGTTAGTATCCATCTAGTATCAGAATGCTGCAAACAAGGGCACACATATATTATTCAATATTCAATGCAGCTGGTTAAGTTAAGTTAAAAATTATTTTTTCCCTTTTTTATCGTGTTCTGTAGTTTAAGTATATTAGCTTTCGATGTCATCACTGCTTGTCATGATCTGCTCATCAAAAAGAGCTTATTGAAAACTACAATAGGAAGGGAGAGGAAAAAGTAACTTTTTCCTTTCAGGTCAAACAAAATGTGCGGGTGATGTAAGTCTCTTTTTCATTTTAACAAAATTGTTGTTGCTGTTTCTCATTTAATCCTCTGCTCTACTTTCTAATTTTCTACTTTCCAATAAGCTCTCTTTTCTCTCCATTTCTATCTCGTCTGGTTTGACCCATCCAATCCAGTCCTGTTGCTTTTTTGTGTAAATGATGGCTATGCTTGTTTCTATTACTGCTGATGTTTGCCGACCAGATAGACAGTGATGATAATTACTGTGCGCGATGCATTTACACACATACTACTGCCAAACCAGCACAATATTGCCGATAGCATTATTTTCTGTTTCTCCTGATATATTCTACAGTTGCACAACTTTTTCAAAGGGGATGTTTTGTTACACGACACAAGTTCTATTCAAGAGAATAAATACAAGGGTATTAGTGGCAGCTATAACAAAGCACACACAAACACACTCTCTCTCGTTTAACCAGCCAGTCATTTTTTAATGTACTGTACTACACGAACGCTACATTAAATGAAGTGTAGTGTGGCTAACCAAACGACAAACTATACACATCCCTCACTTTCTCTTTTTTACTTACAAAGCATCTTTCTCTTCACTGCCAGTCAATTGCATATATAACCCAAGCAAAAAGTTTTGTTTTTGTGTATTTTCATGATCTTATTTCAAAAGTAGTACATATAATACAGACTACAGACACACAGATACATCATATAAAATAGATAGTTACTCGTGTCCACCACAAACCATCATCATTTCCATGAGACTTTTTCCATCACGACAACGTGTAATGATAATGATGCTAGCAGCTTTAACAATCATGGCCTCGCAAAACAGACCAAGAACAGTTGAGAAAATGGATGGAAAAGTGGGAGGAGAGAAGACCTTGTCTTTGTTATTATTTTCTCGTTGATGTTACTCTTGCCAGTGGAAAGAATTAAAATGAAAGGAAGATTTTATTGAAGATCATTACACTACTCTTTGTGTTTTCCTCGCAATGCACAACTTTCATTGAAAAAAGTATCCAAAAACATCAAGTTTCAAGGTTTTTGGTTTGTTTGCTTGCCTGTCGACAGCAGAGAAATTCTCGTGGATCATTCATCTATTTTTCCGACGATATTTTAGACAGTCAGGGTTTTTAACGTTCCTTCATCTTTACACCACGTGCTTTTTCCTCTTTATTACGATGATAATACCGTTGCCGTTGTCTTTAACGTCCCCATCACCATCAACATTATCATCATTACTCATCTTCTATCCATCTATAAAAGAACACTAGAAGGTAGAGTATAATACGCTTGCAATATCTTTGTAACAGCATCAGCTTAGAGCTGAAGCACACAACTTTATTTATCATCTGCTCTACGAACAAGTCCATGTTTTGATGCTGGTGATTAGGCTGTGATGGGGGTGGTAGCCAGCCGTTGTCGGTGAGGACGGGGAAAATGGAAAGAGATTGAAGATTTCTGGTACAACCACGACGACAAGACAACGGTGCCGTTTTTATTGATGACACAGGCAAAGCTTACTACTGATTATGAGTCTTCAATATACCTTTTTAATACATCCAATTTCCACACTCCTAGCACTTTCATCATCAGTACCACAGCATCTCATATATAATCATCTTTTCTACTTTCTCTTTTATCAAGTTTTTTTTAAAATATGGCTGTGATGTGTGTATGCGTTTGTCTAGTGGTTTTTCTTCCTCTCTCCCCGCTTACCTCACAAAAACACACGAACAATCTCGTGTCATTTTTACTGCCACGAATACATTACTGCAGTAGTGGTAGCAGAGTCAGAAACTACTGTAGTATTCATGGGAGAACTTTTATGAATTTCCCGTTTTCTTTTCTTCCCCATTTTCTTTCATGGGAGAATGCAGAAAGAAGCGAGAGGTTATTACCGGCGTTATGATGATCATGATCATCGCCAACATCACGATTATCATCTTTACAGTCAACAGCAGCAGTAGAGCAGACCAGAATAGGAAACTGCTTATAGCGTTATATTATGCCAGCCAGATCAGAAGAAGTGGTGATCAGTCAAGTTTATTCCTAGTGGCAAGTGGGAAAAATGAATCACAGGAACGTGTTCCATACTAGTCAATAATACCGCAGCAGTTTGGTTAAAACCTTTTTTTGTTTTTGTAGCACAGATTTTTACCAAGCATATAAGAACCACCATAATCCAAGCGAAGCAAACAAAAAAGAATGTGCCACACAAAATGAATTGGCTTAAAGCAAAATCGGGAAAGAAGTCTAGATATTTTTTACTTCCGTTTAAGACTTTTTTCTGTAGTAGGTACGTGTAGCATACTCTATTCACAGCTTTTCTGTGGCTTCTTATGCTCTAAAGCATATCATATTTTACTCTATTCAAGTTTTATACTTATCATCAATATTATATTGTTGATAACTTTTCCCCTTGGCGTCTTGTGAAAATTGGCACGTCTGCATCTGCCTGATGGCTGTATAGTACATAGTCGATGCCAAAATTACTAGACAGCAAGCTTATAATGGCAAAACTTGAGACTATTGTTTTTACAGAGCATTACTTTCTCCTGTGTAGTATTACGGTTGTAGCTCGTAAAATTATAATCTATTCATTCCTGTCTGGGCAACATTATTATGCATTATTATTCCCCTGTATATTTATCCAGTTTTTGGACTGGACTGAGTTAACAAGAAGAAAAGGAAACTAAACAAGTCAGGAAAGGAAGAAAGGCTGACGAGTATACAATGATGCATGAACGTAAGCAGGCCAAATTGCAGAAAACTAACCAGCTACTACTCACTTGATCACTGCTGGTATATTTAACCTGCTCCCTACACGTAAATTGACTATACATAAATTTAAACGTTTTTGCTCTTTCCTCTTGTCATCTTACTTCTTGCTGTCTTTCCGTATTTTTTATCCCTTTCTTCCTTTTTCCTTTGCCTAGTTAAAAAATTTCACTCGTATAGTATTTCCCTCCAAAAACTTCTGTACGTCTATTCTGTCGTAGCACACTTTTAGAACCGCGGCCAAAATATTCAACGTCAACATTCTCACAGTGTGCACATACACATACCAAACAAAGTAAAAAAGCAGCTTTTCTTCTCCGTTTCCACTTTACTGTGTTTTTCATGTATTCTCTCGCGTAAAAATTTATACAAGTGGGTCTCCTTTTTCTCTCTGGAAAAAGTCTTGACTTTCTCCACTTGTTCCACTACTATATTGCATTGAGTATAGCCCCCACATTTTCCTCTTATTATTTTTCCAGTCCGATCTGCTGACTAGGCTTGTATTCTGTTTGTAGTATTGCTGCTTTTTGGTCTTCTTTCTGACGCCTTTTTTCCTTTCAGTCTGCTTCCTTATATCATTTTTTACTTTTCTCCCTCTTACAAACCCAGCTTCCCCTTTCCTTACAAACGAACTACATACTATATAGTTCTGCATCCCAACCATCATCATCATCTCCTGTTCCTTGTTTCCACATGACTTTGTTGTTGTGAGTTCCACTTCCACTGACTTTGGCTCTTGCTGGCTGACTGTTGAAAAGATATATGGAGAATTTTATTTGATTTCTTTGACTACTCCAGAGAGCTCCTGCAGAGAGCAACCTGCAAAGAGAGAAAATAAGGGAGAACGTGTTTGCTTTCCTTCTTCGTTGCGTTCTTACTAAGAGGAAGAAGCCCGGCTGCCACATATTATATAATAATATGGCGAATAGTGGCAAAAAGTGGGCATGTCATTGTGTAAAGACACAGACACACAAGCCAATATGCTTTACTTTTTTATGAATGATGTATTTATGAAGCATGTCGTCATGTACAAGTAGAAAAGCAGTAGAGCATGGACTAATATTCCACTCCAGTCTACTCTTCTCACTCTCAGAGGGAATCGAATGACTGGAACAACACATGGCTCGATCCTCATATGGCCTGATATATTAGGATAACTGACTTGACTTGCAATCTTGCACTGAGTTCTTTCACATTTACATTTTACAGGATGTGATGTGAAGATCATCCGCGTGTCTGTGTATGTTTTCCAACAAAATGGGATAGAGAAAGAAAAAAAGTGGAGGAAAAGATGGGATGAGAGAAAAAGGAGGAAGGAAAGGGACATTAGATGCTCTCTCTTGATTTTCAACTGGCTTTTTTGTTGGTGGTTTGGTTGGGCTGCTGCAGCACGTCCGTTCTGGATTCTAGAAAGAAAAACTAAAGAGAGAGAAAAGGATGAGAAGAAGAAAGTATAAAAGAACAGGAAGTCAGAAGCGTGTTGGTGCCTCTGTGACTCGAAAATGCTGCTCCTGCTGGCACTGGAGGGAGAACGAGCTCAAAGTCGAGAAAGTACTGAAGGAAAAGTTGAAACTATAGCAAGCAGAAAGAAATAATGCGGTGATGATGATCATACAAAGGTTATGTAACATATATAGGTATTACTTAAGGTGGTGTGGGATAAGTAACGTATCATTTTCGAACGTCAGCAGAATGAAAAAAGAACAAATGAAAAAGTCACTAAAAAGGACGACCATTGGAGGAAAGGGAAAACTACACAGATCAGATTGTTGATGGGGATAACGAGCATGGCATGTAGGAAAGCGCAGAAGAGTGAAGTATTGCCATCGTACATTAGGGATTTTGGAATTCGAAATTAAAGATAAATGGATAAAAGTACCTTGCTAAGGATTAGGAACTAACTAATGTGCACGTTTTTAATGAATTTTTTAGAAACCAATTTATAGAAACGAGTAGCTGAAGTAAACTGGGTGGTGAAAACAAAGGAAATATTGGTGAGGTACAGGCAACTTGACTTTGTGTACTAAATCATCAAAGTTTTCCAACTGACAGGACATTTACCTTTAATATTGAAATCCTAAGTTATATTTATACTGCAATTCAGATTCAGATGAACCGAATTTTAGCTCATGTCACAATGGATGTCAATACCCTTTTAAACTTAGTATTTTAGTATATATAGCCGAGAAATACTTTATACTGATTAAATTGCCATGCCGCATGAATTGAGCCGCAGACTTAAACCATGCCAAACTCGTTCTGCAATATACTCCAGTGTGATTAGGTTACATATTATGTGTATGGCATAGTAATCATGGGGAATGCAATATTGTGGTACAATACTTGGTAGCAAAACGCCTGAAGCAGAAGCATAGAACGCAATAACGAGCCAGCAAAAATATGAAACCAAACACCAACTCGGTCCACCTAGAGAAATTAAACGCTATGTGCTGGATGTTGTCTGGGGCTGGGGTAAAATCAAAAGAGTGTAGGAACAAAGCCACTATCACTAATAGTCAGAGCCAAGTCAGACGCACTCCTTTTTACTCGAAAAAATCTCATATTCTCCTAACAAAGTAAGCATTCAAAAGTAATAAGCTAAAGCGTGGAAGAAAGGAGAAAGAAAAAAATAATATGAGAAAAAACGATGAAAAACGCAAAGAAAAGAAGAAAGGAAAGAAGGAAAAGAAGCTTCAAACCGAATACTAATCACTCAAAATATACACACAGAAGGAAAACCGAGCGAAAGTTGGGAGAATAAAAATGTATCAAAAAATCGTATTGAAGAGCTTTAGCCCAAAAAGGAACAGTAAAAGACGCAGACGAAAAAACATGCCATGAATGACAGGAAGGAATGAATCCATTTTCTGCTTTTCTTGTCTACTTTTTGCAGTTTTTTATTCTCTTGTCGTTTTGTTCAAAGAAAATAGGAGGAACGCGCCAAGCAAAAATAAGAACAAGTATGAAACCCTAGCGGATAGCTGATAGTAGTACATATGATATTGGTGATGGTCAGAATAAGATTCAATTCGCACGTATAACTCATACGAAATGAAGAAGCAGAGAGAAAGTTGAGATTATTAGTTTTTTGTAGTCCTTACATTTATTTATTTTTCACAGGGAGCTTTCCTCTCGCTGAATGTAAAAATATTTTATGAGAAAATGAAAACTGAGAGAGTCTGAGTAAATCTACAAAGTTTACATAAAATGGTATTCACTAAAAGGCTACTAGTATAAAGCTTTTTTCATGTTGTTATGATAATGTAATATTTTTATTGTGGACGGACGGCAAGAGTTTACTTCTCACTGGCTTATACATTATGTAGTGCAGTGTACTCTCTGTTAGTACAATATATTCACTGTGTGTTTGTCATCATAAGCAATGACAAAACATTCTCTTTTTTGTCAACAACGCAATTTTGAGTTGTGGAATGGAGCATGTGAAAGTTTGGTCTCTGGGAAAGGATAAACATTTTAAAAAGAACAAAATCCAGCCATGTCTCTAAGAGTTGTATAGTATGGAATGCAGAGTGGATTCGTTTCTTTCTTCTGTGCGGTACGTCTACTCGGGCTTTGAAGCTTGAACTTGCCTGGTTGCTGATAAGATGATTTTTCCGGGTGATGTTTGTTCTTTAAGAGGTGAAGGGCACACACGTGCGCCCTTTTTGCAATGAAATTCAATATTATTTATCCCAAGTAAATAACCATGTACCTATAATGGAATGTGGACTGAATGGGTCATTGTCAAAACTCATAATGGCACAAACATTCTCTTTTTCAGTGAAAACGACTCTTGAAAAATAGCACGTTTTCCTCAAACGTGAGTAAAGTTCCATTTTTGGAGCATGGATTTTGCTGTTGTTAATCAAATTTTGTTATTTCGTGTGATAAATTTTACTGTAGAGCACAACAACACATTACAAATTGTGAGAAAGAAATACGGTACTTATCACGACGTCGTCTGTCAAGGTCTGGGGAAGAAAACTCAACATGTCTCGTAAACTCTGCAAAACTGGATTTTAGATCAGTTCACTTCATGTAGCCATTTTCTTTTTCTTTTATTACTTATGTCAGTTTTCGAGCACTCAATCGTAAAAGTGACCTTGCCAGGTACCACACACGTACACGTACAGCATTTCCAGTATTTTTTGGAAACTTGATAATACATAAATTTTATAGTAACCTAAATACGCGTGGAAGTTTTTTCAGCCATAATTCTGACATATTATTTCATTTCATATTTCTTGATTTCAAAAAGCTAAATTTCAGTTTGTTTTTGTATTGCTACATAAACTCAACACTCAACTTTTAATCGCATAATCTTATTAATGGCAAGCAAACTAAAATCTACCTCGTTATCTTTTTTTTTGCAAAAAAAAGCAAAACAAAAGGTAAATCCTCTTCCTTTTCCGGTTTTCCTTTCTGTTTTCTACCAGCTTACTTTCAAAGCAAAGCTCCACACGTTCTCATCTTTTTCTCCCTGCTGACTTTGCTTGTTGTATTAGCCATGCCCAATTTTCAAGCGGCGAATCATTAGCATTCATGTGGAAAGTTTAGAAAATTCTTAGCATTCCTTCTCATTTATTCTCTCCCGTCAGAGGATCATACTGATGCTTACTAGCTGATGACTATCACACAGAGGCATAAGCCAGTGACGGCTTTGGCAACACAGGATATTAAAACCCCCGGAAAATCTTTTCCTTCTTCTTTTTTCTTGAGACAAATGAGTTGCATTTTATGGTAATCTTGCTCCTACTCTCTTGAAAATTTGCCTCTCCCTCTGATTTCTTTTGAATGGATACACTCGTACTACTATAACCAATACATATTGTACTGCTGAATGTACCCTAGCTATATGCTATAGATAATGTGTATACTTTCTCCTTATAAAGATTACTACTTATGAATGGATGGATGAGTATTCTCCACTTTTCTTATGCCCTTCCTCTTCATCGGCTCCTCTTTTCTTCTTTTTGAACACAAGAGGAGGAAAGCAGGGCTCAGCCAAACACTAAGACCGGCAAAGGACTTTCTCCAGCCTCTCCTTTCTGTATTTTTAAGCTCCAGGCTACTTTTCCCAATATTTATTCTCACTTTGCTTCTTTTAGAGACGAACACAAGAACTTTAGCAGTAGCAGGGAATCAAAGGAAAATAGAGGAGAAAAAGGATGGAGATGGGATGATCATGTTGATGATGCTGATAATATTCAAGTGGAGTGGATCGGTGAATAAAACCCCTTCGTCTTTGCTTCTCTACAGGAATAAAAGGAGAGAGAAAAATTTTATTTTAAGGTGTACCACTACAAACTAACCTAACACACGCAGGAGCTAAATCACCGACAGAAGATTGTAGTCAGTAGACCAGCAAAACCATATAACCCTTCTATAACCCATAATGCTTCTGTTAATGTGCAATTTATCGGATAATTTAAGCTGAAAGTGCTGTTCAAATAATAAAGGACTGGCGATGAAGTAGAATAAGGAGGAGAATAAGCAGAGAGGAGAAAGTGGTTGGTGCTCTGGGCTGAGCTGCTATTCTTTTCATTGGAAAAAGCAGGCTGGCTAGTTATTTTTATTATTATGACTGTCATCGTCATAACCAGTCTTGAGAAAAGTTGGTATAAGACATCAGTTACAACGCACAGGTCTATTAGACATGTGTAAGAAAGTATCTAAAGAAAAAAATATTCTGAGCAGCGGAGTGTCCGAAACTAAAAAGTTGTTTCATACCTGAACAGACAGACAGAGAAACAGGGACGAAATGAAAGTATCTTTTTGATGAAAAGCTGTGGCTATTAAATAACATATTCATTTTGTTGTACCAAAGGGTAGCTAGCTATGGCCACTGCAATAACCTCGTAATAATTATATTGCGTACTTTCATGTAAAGTAGTTGGTAGTGGCCGTGCAGTGTGGTTATATTATTATGGTACAAGTTTTGAATTTGTAGGGAGAAAATTCAGAGGGGCAAGCATAAGCAGCAGAGGTGAACTGGCTTTTGGTGGCATAATCATTATCATTATGGCTTTGATTATTGCCTGTGATTATAATATTTTATTCGAGTGGAACAAGCTCTGCTGAACATGAGACGGTTAAATTTGGTTTGCAGGATAAGGGAAAAGCGGAGACAATGAATGAAAAACAAATGGCAGGAGGTGGAGAAAACTAATCTAGAGTCGAGAGAAAGGACAAAAGCTCGGAAGTTAAGGGCAAAAGTGAATAAGAAAATAAAAGAGGATAAATGAAATTGGATTGGGGAAAATGAGAAGGCAGAAGTCATAATGAAATGTGATGTGAAGTTTTTACTGTTTTAATAAAAGCAGCCAGCCAAGCATATATTTTATCGTCAGATGGCAGTAAACGTAATGTGCTATAGAAGCAAAAATTTGGTACCAACATGTTGTAACCTCTTGAACATTGTACCGCCTAACACATGCAGTTTGAATCTTTCAAGATTGCAATTAGAGGATATTGCAGTTCTGATTTGAAAAGTAGGTGCCATATGTGCAATGTTTTTTTCAGCCTAAGTACTGTGTACTTTTTTCTGGATAGCTTCCTTAGAGATGGATTCAGAATGGGAAATTGGAGCTTGAAGATCATTGTTGAAAATTAAAGTATGCTACTAACTAAAGGATATAGAATCACATCACAACCAAAAAGATAGCGAAACCATATGAAATAGTATTGGAGCAGTTTTCTTGCAAAATTGAGATAGTGGTCCAGCAAAAGCAGAAAAATTGATGAAGATCTTCATCAATTTTTGATATGATTCGAATCATACTGGAAGGATTAATGATAGGTCAGAAGTGAAAGTCAGTATGCCAGGCGCAGCAGCATTTCTTTTCCTAGGAAGCAATGAATAAGTTATTGGACCAACTATAATAACTACATGAAGAAGCAGTAAAAGTAGTGGTATGTGGTGGTCTAAGTAGAAGGAAAAATTGGTACAAACATTTTGGTGATGACAAGACTAAGATTTAAAATGAGAGGAAATTTAGAGTTCAACCAGGCAGAGTAAGTGGAGTGTAGAAATAATATGGAGATACCTATACCATATTATTATAGGTTTTAAGACGAACTATACGTGTGTGAAACTCAATTTGAAGAATGACTGACTAATGAATGAGTAGTACAATGAAATGAGAGACGGAACAAGATGATGATGATGAGAATGAAGTATAAGCATGATTTGTAATGTAAGCATACATTTTTATAGAAAAATGGTTAGTAAAAGCTTAAGGAACACGTATATATTAGTATGTATTTTCAAATTTGGCTAATAAGAGCATAATATGCATACAACGTCAAACATATTGATTGTTATTTCTAGTCGTTTGCAATCGGGTTTGCAGTTTTACATTGCTAAAGTCGAGAAGTGGACAGAGTTTACGGATGATATAAAAGCTATCAAGTGTAGTTTCATTGCAATCAATCTCTAAGGACTAATATTCCTTTGTTCCTAACTAACATCGAAATATTTAATAATATGCGTAAGATTCAAATAGCTATATGGATGCTCATCAGGAAGTAGTACATTTCTTCATTTAAGTGGATCAGCTAACAATTTCATCAGGTAGCTCAAAGCGTCATTCTATGGAAAGACTTTGTCGGTCCGCACGATTTATAGGAAACTGAACTATTGAAACCGAGAAGCTACCTACTTTGTTACCTGAAACCGATTAATGTTTTTCTAAGAATACGAAAAAACGAAGGAAAATGTATGACGAAGGCTTATAACATGGATAAGAAGTTAAAACATGCCTGCACATACAAAACAGAGTAAAATGTGCATTATTACATAGCTGATTTATAGCTAGTCCACGCTAGTATTGATTTATAGTATAAATAGATATCAGACTTTCACCAAATTTAGTAGTGATTTATGGGGTCATAAGGAAGAACCCTATTGATTTTTATCCCAATTAGTCATCCCCTGGGGAAATACGAGGAGGGCAGTCGAGTCCCGACAATTGAAAAAATCTTTTAATTTATGTATTAGATATGTGTATTTGGGTCTGGATACTAAAAGATACTGTTCGAGCCACTGGCTTGCAGGTAGCCATTTTGCACCGTTACGCTAATTTGAATCCATATTTATAAATGGTACGACACAAAAAGGCTTATCCGAATTTCATAAGCCATGCACTGATAATGATTTCCTTTCAGACATTAAGCCAGGTATAAAATAATCTTCACCTTGAGACAACTATAGCCATTTAAGTGCAATGATGACAGGAAGGTAAGAGTGAATTACCTCCTGCTACAATGAGGAAGCTCGAGTGATTGGTTTACAAACGAAAAATTACCCTCTGGGGATAGCGTATAAAGTCTATTGTGATTTCGTTTGGACGTTTATTTATTTTTTACGCTACGGGTTCCTATAAAACATTTTTTGTAGAGGGAAGAAGATAGTCTGCTTTCAACGCTTTACAATAGCAAAAATACTAGTATTTTAAGGCATGGCACGGCACCTGAACAGTACTGATATTCCGTTCATTTGCATTTGTCTATTAAAATAATCTAAACTTTAAACAGCAGTGTTGCCATTTGCATCTTTTGCCATACAACACTGTAGCTAACTACTTAGTATGTTGTCTACCTACCCTAAAGACTGCTTGTATCAGGATCAAAAAAGTTTCAGGCATAAAAGATAAATTTCGTTCAGCATGTGTGCATTCTATTACGCTTGCTTTGGCATTTCCAAATTATAATTACCAGCAGAGCTCTCCACAGGAACGAGGAAACAATGGGTTGTTTTTGGACGTCAAGTAAATCGAATAGATGAGATGACATTTTTGGAAAAAGGTGTCTCGAGAAATCACGAAGAGTCTGCAGGCTAGTCAGGTATTATTCTATTTTTGAATACAACTGGAGAGCAGAAAGACATTTTAACTTCTCTACAGTTTTGTGGACAGAGACAGTTGTGTGTGTCTGTATCTGTCACCGCAAAAAACAGGAGACTCATGAAGTGTCCACATAGCTTTTGAAATGACAGAAAAGTGAGGAACCCTCCCATTCATTGTTCAATACTTTGGGAAAGCTGTATACATTTTGTCAACGGAGGTAGAAATAAAAAAGGATAACAACAACAGGAGGGACAAAAGCTCACAGTTTGATGCCAAGTGGTGCTGCAAAGTTACCTAATCATGTCAGACATGCCAGTTGCAATCACACCACTTTTAAATTGCAAAAGACAACTAGGAGAATCATCCTGGTACAGAAATTATCCGAATTTACTCTAACAACAGCACCAGAGGAACAGAAAAACTCTGTTGAGATCCAGTTTTTAAGCATTATTTTCATCATTTTCCTAGTGCGCCATAGCCCCAATGCCAAACAGAGCGTATAGAGGTGTTGTAGGCTTGTCTTGTATCTTATTACAAACAACCTCGTGCTTGTTTGGATCTCTTGTTTTGTTGTGGTGTAGAATTATCTTTTGAAATCACAACAGTGTAAATTCAATTGGAACTTTTGTGGGTGCTAGTGTCAACTCGGAAATCGAATGCAGCAACGTGAGACTTTCTTTTTAAATCAGATTTTTCCCTGGTGAGTGTCACGTGTAGCCTTGAGAGAGCCAAGGATATACAAAGGTCAAACTAAAAAAACAAATCTTGGTCTGCTGATGTCAATTACAAATGCTCATTTTATTTATATAATATGTAACCTAATTGGATGATGAAAAATAACGAAATCAAAAGCGTATATGTATGTATAAGTATGGTGTATGTACCTCTTGTGAAGAACTCAATCGAGTAAAATATTCCTTCCTAAATACATCAATTTTACACACTTATAAGTGTATTTTATTATGCATTCCTATTTACTACCTAAGAAATACGCTGCTATAGTTTAAAAAATAAATCAAACACAGGCGCTATCTAGTTCTTTCCATTGTCATCTTTTCTAATTTTGTTTGCTGTAGGCTTTCTCTTCCCTCGAATTTGTAGGGGTGCATCATGTTCCATCTGTACACTCAGTTTGGTTCTATGTTCTATTTTAGTCTTAAGTCGTTGAAGATTTTTGGGAACTTACAACAAGGGTGGCGGTATAAAAGCAAGTACATGTTCCGTTTATTTGTTTTTTTAAATTTGGTAAACGAATTGTCTAGGTTTGATCTTGTAAAAAATCACCTTTTCTTTATGATAAAAAGGATAGCTTCAACGCTTATAGAAGAAAGAATCACTATCACAGCTCCAACCGTTAAAATACGAGGTTCATCGTATTAATTTTCGGAGAAAAAGAGAAAGTCGGCATATTGCATTGCATCTCTCGTCATCTGCCATTCTACAGGAAAAATCAGCTTCCCTTTCGCTTTCTTCCAACGTTCTATAATTCAACAGCGAATTCATTTCTATTCTCACACCCTAGATGGTGCTCTAGTGTAATATTAAACAGCAAGAGCTGAGTAAAAAAGTAGCGTTAGCGATTAATTGAGTTAGTTTTAGCATTTTATTTTTAACTTTAACTTTAATCGGTTACTTTCAAACGTTAACTTGAAATCCCTTGAAAATCGAAAAAATGAAGCAAACTCAAGGCTCACTCAAACTCATTGTTTCTGCGTTTTGTCCATACATTTCAAATGTGGTTTCGTTGCTAACATCAAAGTTAGCCCGTGGCTGTCATGCATTCAAATTCGAAAGGAATGTCACTGATAAACTGATAAGGACAGACTGAAGTACGGTTAGAGCCAATTGAAAATTTCCCAGCCATATTATGGAGTCTATAATAAACTCTGATGTATTTTACTGTGTTTTTATCCAACTTTCATCATAATGTAGTACTTTTTCTAAAGCCTCAATTTCCTCAATGTTGTTCCTAAGGATTCAAGAACTATACGTTTCTTGTACAAATATTAACTAACGGTTCCATATGGGTTTCAGTCCATCAGTTTCTAAACTTCTATATACCTAAAGATATCTCAACAGTAGTTTCTATGGCTTATTTGGGAAGCTTGCTTTATCAAGATAGACCACTTTCTGAAGGAATTGCAATCCTGTACAAGACTGGAGCTCAGGTCCATTTTCATGAATTCCCCACTCAGCCCATGGTGACGCCTTGTGAAACATGACACATGAATGACCCCAACTTGCCTATCCACCTTATGATACGAATCATTGTCAAAAGAATGATACTGAATGGCTCCGGAAAGCCCGATTTTGTTAAAAATAAGTACTCTGGTAGAGAAAAGAATGTTGATTCTTATAAAATACATACAGTTGGACACTAGACTATCGGGGACGCGAGTGAAATTTTGATGATCATAAGATAGTCATAGATAAATCATAAGATGCTGATTACAACTCTATGCAATTTCATACATCATACCAACCGCAACTCATTAAACCCATACAAGTTGGCGGTAAATGTAAATTTCGAAAATGTCATACATATGTATTTTTAAGGCATAAATTCACCGTTTAGTCAATTTTGCTAATTGATAAGCTAAGTTTCGCTAGTTTAAGTTACCTATATTTTTGTATCGGCCTACCTTGCGAAATAAAGAAACAAAAATCCGTTTGAGGAAAACTGTGATCCACAATTTGCCTTGAGTCTTGGCAAAACATCTTACGTAAGCAAATCCAATTTAAATGGTGCATTAAAAAATATCTGCTTTTAAATTTAAGTTTTCCTTCACAAGTGACACAAATTTCATTCAACTCCAACTAGTCCAACTACTTCACCTTTGTAGGAAATGGTTCACTGCGCATTCTTATCATGCACCAACACCGACAAGAACTCTTCTGTCCGGTTTTTTTGAGTTCCAGATGACCCTGACAATCGAGAGGAATTTGCAGGATGCAAATGTTCACTTTTGCAATTCAGGAGATATCAAAAATAATAATGAAACTTACATTTTGGGTAGCTTCATACCTAACTGTATGTATTTTAAAAGAATCAACATTCTTTTCTCATTTTTAACAAAATCGGGCTTTCCGGAGCCATTCCGTATCATTCTTTTGACAATGATTCGTATCATAAGGTGGATAGGCAAGTTGGGGTCATTCATGTGTCATGTTTCACAAGGCGTCACCATGGGCTGAGTGGGGAATTCATGAAAATGGACCTGAGCTCCAGTCTTGTACAGGATTGCAATTCCTTCAGAAAGTGGTCTATCTTGATAAAGCAAGCTTCCCAAATAAGCCATAGAAACTACTGTTGAAATATCTTTACTATATACCACCTCGTCAAACGCATAACTCATCGCTATGATGATGTAAAAATTGCAAATGCTGTAAATAACAACAACTATCGCCCCGAAAGCTGAATTGAATAAACGTTATTACCATTTGCGTCACTTCTCCTACTTTCATATTCACAA
This sequence comes from Entomobrya proxima, assembly GCA_029691765.1. Taxonomy (NCBI): domain Eukaryota; kingdom Metazoa; phylum Arthropoda; class Collembola; order Entomobryomorpha; family Entomobryidae; genus Entomobrya; species Entomobrya proxima. The sequence continues at coordinate 25,122,009 of CM056172.1, read as the reverse complement.
AGCTAGGGTTTCTACTTTCCAATGCTAAACACTTTGTGAAAGCGATCCCGCAATCAGTCAATAACCATGTTGCGTATATGCTTCTCATTATTGTGCCACAGGGGAAACCTTGAAACCTAAACCCCTATTTTCGTCAGTCATATGTCAGCAGACGTCAAAGAATCAAGCAAAATACATCCTTTATTTCAGCATCAGCAACAACCACTCTACTTTACAGAGATTTTATGCTAAATGGTTTTGCGATTATGTTTAAATTAGTTCGTTATAAGTTGAACTATCAAGCCCTATGTCGCAAAACCTCTTTTAACTTTCTGTGCCCTTTTCTGAGGTTTTGTTTGAAAGTGATATTTCGAATGAAGTCCTAATATAAGCAGTTTGACACTAATTTGGCTCAGAGTAATGCGGCAGAATTCTAAGTCGTCATTGTTGCAATTGCTTTTTCATATTTACGAAAAGCAAAATATTGAGCTTAACGTTAATGTCAAAAGCCAAAATGTCAGCTAATTTTCCATTGCATTATCCAACAAATAGCTTGAAGTTTCAACTTTCCTTTCTTTGCTTTAGCTCTTGCTTCAGCGAATCTATGAAAAAATGTAGAGTCACTTACACACAACTAATGAAGGCAATTCCAAAACTAAAAGAACTACTCACCACTGTATATTGTACAAAGTGTATTATATTAAAAATAATTACATAATTCCTTTTCTACATCGTAATCGTATAATATATTATTTGGAAAAAATATTATATTTATAGATAAAAAATTTAATAAATAAAACGAAAAGGAAACTTTAAAACTAAAAAGGCATTAGTTGATAATTACATATTATTTAATACAGTTCATACAATTATCAATATAAGTGTATGCAATAACTGCTACGACATGGATTTTGAGCAACCTTCTATCATCAGACTATGACTATATGCATAAATACCTACCTATTTAAATTTTTAAGCAGAACTTAGCTCCAAGCATTTAATGAACAGATCATTAGGTATATATGTTCTAAATATATACATTTTGTTTTTATTTCTTAAACGTACATGGCCCAAACATCTATGATGACAGGAAAAGATACATCTAATTGAATAAATACCTAAATATTGCATTGAATAGTTATATTATATTAAATAATACAAAACTGAAGGTTTTTATATTATAGTTGTGCACAAACATGGGAAACAGTAAAATCATCGAAAAGTAACTTTTCTATTCTTCTTGGGCAACGAAACTAAAGCGGATAGTGGAAGCAAAACTAGCAAAGAAACTAAAAAGGCCAGCTAAGCTCTCGAGAAAAAGCACTTTTTCTGTCCAGTAGAAAGATTACTTTGAACTTTTTACAAGCTCTGCAATAATACTTGCTGTTATGCAAGGCAGAACATGAAAATATAATCTGGAGATGAGCAAAAAGAAAAAAGGATGTTATACATTATATGAGAAACTTTACAAGAAAAGAAACAAACTGCTGTGGTCGTCACAAAAAATAAAAGACCGTGGTAACCAGTAACAGACCAGCCACATGAGTGTCGTCTCGAGTCTGTAGCTTTTATGATGATAATAGTTAACGGATGATAGATAAAATTATGGCTTGTGTATAAATTCATGCTAGTACATGCGATAATGTTTCTAAATTATCTACAATTTATTATGGCTTAGTCACTTCAAGAAAATGTTTCAGGCAAAAAAATAAACTAACAAGAGTTTTAGTTGTAAGAGTTTTAGTTGTAAGAGTTTTAGTTGTGGCTTTTGGACAGTCAACAGTAGCTTACAACGACATGCACGCTCGTGTTACCTAATGGGATATACAACGGTCTATTTCTTTGAATTTTTTGATAGGCTTTGGTGGTAAGTGTTTGTGATAAAGTAAATCTTACGTTAAACCTGTGTTTAACTTCATGATCAGATTGTATAGTTTTTATGAGTTCTACAGATTTTGCAATCATCTCTTCAAATCTAGTAGTGAATTATTTCTTTCTAGTGGTTTTATAAAAATATGTAACCACAAAGTTCGCACATTTCTAGAATTGCAACAAAATGAAAGAAATATCCGAAAACTTTGGTTGATCTGAAACATTCTTTGAGTAAAACTTTCAATAAGTCCATCCTCGGTTCTTTAAATCTTAAATATGTATGTATGATAAAACGTAATTTCGTTTTGGTGAAGTAATAAAGTGGCAGATTGAGCCTGTTGGATAAAGAACAGGAGAATTTTACATGTAAAACATTTACGTATTAGTATTGATGACATGTCTTGTTGGATAACATTACATTAGGTATTTGTGCTACTATTTTTCTGAAACGCTTGATTTGGAAATTAGTGGTATTTGCATTTTATTTGCTAGCTTTACAATTGCTTTCAATGACAACCTTCAACGAAATATATGGTTTCACGCTCGTAATAGCAATTATATGTACCAATTATATAGTATTTTAAGAAAACCTTATGCTAACGCAAGACATTTACGGAAATGTTAAATTTTATGAGTGTGCACAATTTACAATGTAAAATGTAAACGTGGCTTGTACAAAATTGACAAGTACATTAATAATGCTAAATATTCATGTATAAATATGAAGTTTTGCTGTGCAGTTATAAAAAAGCTATTAGTAACGCTTAAACTAAGATGTGTTTTTATATTTGCTTGGAAACATTCCATGACCACCATTAGTTCTTAACAATGTAATAGGGATAAACAAAATGCATGACATTAAAAAAACGTTTCTTGTTACGATTTTCAAAACAGTGAAGTAAAACTCCTGAACGACCTCCTGCAGGGTTTTGGAGAAAACATACAAACATTGTTTTATGCGCGCATCAAATTCAAGGTTTCGAATTGCGATCTAACCATTCTAATACATGATACAACCACATTTATTATTTCGAATAAGGAAAACTTTGTTACCTTACCTATGTAAAATCTGATGTACTCCTTGTATAAAAATTTAATATTTATCAAACAGGCATTTTACCACCAACCACCTCACTACCTACCTTACTAAATCTTCAAGGATGTTCATATTGTGGCTATAATGTGTCTTGTGTTACGTGAATGTCAAGATCCATAAAAATCTATTTGTAGCAAAAAATATATTAAAATAAGCTATGTAAGCTGAAGAAGTGAATATAGTTATCAGAAATGGCGGAAGTAGCAATCCAATTTTATCTCTCATGCATTATTATCCTAACAAACAAAACACAAGTCTTGAATGAGAATATAGATTCCCGTGTAAACCAATTTCTTAAACTTTGCAGTTCCGTAGTAGCAGTAATAATATATCAATCCTTGAATTTAATGCATCATCGCCGTGTTGCATGCAAATTCAATTTGTTTGTACCTTGCATATTTGTGCTTTACGCCATAGAATCTGCAATTGAAACCAATAATGCATATAAATTCTGCTGCACGTGCACATTGCAGCTCAGTTGCACTTTCGGGTTTAAACTACATCTTATTCTGTATTTTAAAAATTATTTAGGAATAGCGTGTTGATTCTTTGTTTAAAATGTTAAAACATAATTTAACTTTCATTTCGTGGTCAGTACTCTTTTTAGCGACAATAATCTTTGCTTTGGACCGATACGATTCTGGTGGTGGAAGTGCACAAGTTGTACAAGGTAAAAGAAACTAAAGTTTAAAATGTTCAACATCAAACATAATTTAATAATAATTTATTGGTTTTAGTATAAAAAATTTATAAGACACAAGTTCTCAGCATAAAAACTCACCAGGCAACTTAACGTAAAGTCAACGAGCTTATATTTTAAATACATAACCCTAGTTACCCCGCGGGGTAAAGTAAATTACTTGAGAGCATGTATTCGTTGATCGTCCAAAATTCCAAAATAAACACCCTTAAGTCTCTAAATTAAAGTACAGTTTCGTAGCAATTTGCAAAACACAGGATTGTGCCGAGTATTTAACTGCCATCATTTAAAAGCTATATCTACCAGTCGATTTTATTGAAAGCCATTCATTAAAGTATGAGTAAAAACAAAATGGCAACATTAGAGTCGAGTTAGGGATAAATTAAGTTCTTTAATTTTAATACAGTAGTTAAAGCTAATGCATAATACAATTTTTCAGAAAACTTTAATTGAGAATGTTACATTGAGAGTATATGTTTTGGGAATTTTGTATATAATTTTTTCGTTAATAATCACATATCCTCCCGTTTACAGATCCCTGCAACTTACCAGCCGAGCCAGGATTGTGTTACGCCTATTTTCCTCGATTCTACTACGACGCTCGAGAAGACAAGTGCAAGTCATTTGTTTATGGTTAGTTCTACATATTGTTATATGGTAGAAATGCTTGCCAAATGCATTAGGATTAATTATATAATGCAAGGGAGAAAACATAATGAATGATGTTTCATAACATTCACGCTATTATTATTGTTACGTTTATATTTCTGTTAAAAGGTGGATGTGGTGGCAATGCAAATCGTTTTGACACGGAAGGAGACTGTGGTAAATTCCGATACAGATGCTTGAGAAAACGTGGAAAGCGGAATCATAAAATATTTTGAATTATAACTGACAAGATGGCAGCAGTACGGTTTAATTGATGTGAACCATCAATATCAAATTGAAATTGTAATCAACCCTTACTTAACAATGAATTTAAAAAATAATAATTAATAAAAAATATAAATATACAACGTGTTGTGTCAAGCTAATTAAAACTGTCGAGAGAATGTTAACTTTTAACTGAAATGGGTATGAATACGTTATGCATCATTTGCAATTATTGTCCAAACAAAAACTTATCAAAAATTTTCAATTTACAGTCCTGTTCTAAATTATAGCTCTCCCTGACAAAGGTAAATTTGAAAATTTAGCCTCTCTTAAATTATAACCCGCCATCCATTGAATTGCATTGAACATTACAAGTTTTTGCATGTGCTTTTTAGGCTGATTTCGGAAACCGCGATACGTAATGACAATTTTGCTTTATTTTGATGGCCAAGATAAGATGGCAACATATAGGTCATTCAGCGTTGCATTTAAGTTGGAAAGTTGTAGGCCACGCAAATGGTACTAAGAATAAGAACCATGCTGCTGCTTGCAATTTTGATTTTATTCACTATTTGTTGTGTATTTTGTAATAAAATAAAAGTTCGAAAATCTACGATTAAACTTGGATATAAAATTTTAACATCTCTAAATCTCTAAATAACCTCTCTCTAAGGGGAGAGGTAAATTTGAAAAAATAGCCGGGGTTATAAATTGGAAATTTATGGTAGACTTGCAAACTTTCACGATTCGCTGTCACTATTTCTCATACAAATTCATCATCCAGTTCCCCATATATCAGAATCACAAGCCATAACCGTAATAGTTGATAATTATATTATTTTATTTTAGATCAAGTTATTTAACAAAGCGACGCTAATAAATACTGCATATAATAAATGCGTTCAGATGTCTAGTGTACTCTTGTTAATAATGCATTCAGTTTTTTATTTAACTTTACATCGGAGAGATAATTGAGCGGTTGAATAGTTTAGTGTTCCTACAAATCATGATATGACTTTCATAAAAACGTGTAAGCTTTAATTCCAGCATGTGCCATAGTGCAATTTATAGGCGCAGTGCACTCACCTTCCAATCGCTACCACCAACATTGACTTTATCGTGAGAGCATCTTTTAATACAAAATACGCATTTGACATGCATCAACGGATATAATTTTTGCACGATTTTGTCTCACTTCCTCAGAATGTAAAACAAGAGTAGTAGGTACAATGCAGTATTCATTTCTAATTTGAAAAGGCATTTTCATGCCCATGCTTGTTTCAATAATGCCTTTTGGTGAAATGACGATAGGAACAAACGTGGACATAAAAACTGCGAGAAATTGAGAATCAAGAAAATGTTCAGCTATACTGCATATTGCAGCCAGTTGCTTGCTGCTCAGCTCGAAAAGCTGGAATGCATTTTTTGTTGTGTGTTTGTGTAAAATATACGCGTATTTTCATGGTTTCTCTCTTCAAGTTACTCCTTTTCCTCCCTTCTTGCTAGCCTTTCTCTCCCTTTCCTCAGCTTCGCATAGCTCCTCATATGGCATTGTTGTGTGGGTACCTTCTCTTCTGCTCGACTCTGCTTGCTTTCTCTGGGAAAAAGCCTCGCTTTCGGTGGCAAGTCAGTTGGATTTTGGTGTTTGCTCGGGATACATTCACTACGTGCGTGCTCGCGCTCGATTCACTTTGTTAATTCTCTGTCACTCTTGTTGGTTGTGTGAACTTGCACTTCCTCAAACAAAATTCATAATACAAGGTTGGATCGCACTATTGCAAGCGGCTCATCAGCCACTTTGGTGTTAACGTGCTTCTTGACAATGGTTTTTAATTGATATCCATGTAGACTTGACAATTGCCAAAACTGCAGTTTTGTGTAAGTAATATTAAACACAAAGCCTAATGTTTATGACAATTAAGCATTTGTATTACCGGAAGTCATTGTTTCAAAGTAAAACTAACAGGAGAAAGTTCACTAAACTTAACTGTTTTTTTTAAATTGAACTTAAGGACTAAGTTTTCCATCATTACGTTCTACAGAAAAACAATCTCATTTGACACAAGTTTACATATTCCATTTGAACAATTGTACTCTGTGCAGAAGAAGATTACAGTGAAAAACTCGTTCAAACCTAATTTCCCACCACAGTCCCATTTCCATCATCGACAAAAATGTAACGATTACTCACTTCAAATTGTACTTCAAACGTTTTCCTTGCTCTTACTTATAACTTTGGGTTAAAACTTACATTTTTAAATAGCTGAAACATTTGTACTGATAATCAAAATATTTCTAGTACGTAGTCGAAAGTGGCGTGTGCTCGTGTTGCTTTTCAAGAAGCGGAACAAAATATGTTTCAGAGTTTGACTATACCGAACCAGCACTAAAACAGATACGTTATTACCCTGTCACGAAAAATCTCACACCGAAAATGTAGCAAAAAGTGAAGATTGTCGCAAGGCAAAATACTACCTACGAAGGAACACTTGCAGTATAACGTCTACAGCCAATGAGTATTTTCTCTGGTAGAGTGTTTGTTTGTGTGTGTGGTGGAGACACTCGTAGTGGAAGGCAGTAAAGGGATTAAAATCATTTCCAAGAATAAGTCAATTAACATAAATCCAAGTCGGCCCATTAGTTTTTATTGTGGAAACTGATAGCGATATGGGGACTGCTCCCGCTCCTTCTTCCACAACCAGAAACAAAATCATCATCAAAAGCAGCAGCAGTGGCAATAGTGTTATTGGTGTTGGTGGCGGAGGCACTTGCCCTATTTACTTGTACATACAACGACATTCCTCTACATTCTCATCACTATCGTCCTCCTCGTCTCAGTATCATTATTATTATTGTTGCTCGGATAGCGCAAACACAAATGGTGCCAGTAGTGTGCTCCATGTCGTGTTCCAGTGAAACCTTGTAGTAGCCTCACAAAACTATCACTTTCTCTGTCCGGATTATTGGGATCATCAACCCAGGAAAAAGTGAGAGACCTGCTGGTTATCTACCTCTCAACTACCAAAGCTATCTTATATGATTATAGCCGGCACTACATAACCGTTTTTAGAGAACGTGTCGTGATTTTGACCAGAAACAGTTTCAGTGACGCTGCCACACGTAATAAAAATATATTTGTTTTGATAGAGCACAAGTTGGAGTTAGAAAGAACGAATTAAAAGAAGGGAAGTTATCGTTATAAACGGAAAATTCAGTGATTTTCTCTTTTCTCAACACACAGCATCGCGAAATCATATAAAACCTACTTGTTTTTTACCGCGGCTGTGGAGTAGCAATAATAATAATACAGAATTACCAGTTGTTTTTACATAGCAAAAAATACTGATTCAGATTATTGCGATATTCGTGTGTTTGTAGCATACTTGGTTATCATTGCCAAATACTTTGACAGAGGAAAGAGCGTTTGTCGTCTGGCTACCTATTTCCATATTCCTTCAGTCAGTTTGTCTCGGGCAGGTTTGAGAAATTTATTGGGACGATAATTGTGAAAGAAAATAGTAACGTGAGCGCGAGTGTGTAACGTGCTGTTATTATTGCGTTGTTGCATTAATATTGCGCAATCTAATCTTTCCCCCAATTAACATAATCATATTTATGCACTTTTTCTGTGGGCTAAACTACTAATCGGGCTAATGTAAAGTACACAATACATGTGGTAATATATATTATTATGCATATAAATACGGTGGATTTGAATGAGGACGTATAACATCAATATTATTATGTTACCACTTTCGAAATATTAATACTCTTTTGGTTTTCGTGTGTACTTTGATAAGTGGGGTGATTGGAAAATATGAAATAAAATATTGAGCTGAGTCTATGTTTGCGCTGCAGTCTGTGTAGAAAGCGGAGCCAAAGCTAAAGTCCCTGAAAACAGAACCGCATTATTATACCAAGTTTTACATCGTGTATTGAGTGACTGTATCGTGTCACCCAAATTTATTTGTCAACGTTTGTTATTTCGTAGGAGTAGTATCGAGGTCGTGGTAAAAGCTGTTTTGTGAAAAGATCCCATTTTCCGTGTATTAAAACAGCAGGCACAAAGCAGAGGACAAAAGAAGGATTTTAACGCGCAAAATAGCATTGTTGCTTGTTCGAAGGACACTGCACAAACTATACTACCATATAAATCCTATCGCCTATTTTACTACTGCTGCGTTGCAATAATTATTTACTTATTGTATAGTAGTAAGCAACAGGATTTCACAAGGTAAGAATTTGGCGTTTGCACCAGTTATTGCTGGACTGTGCTACTGCATCCGCAGTTGAAATATTTATCATTAAAAAAGTGAAAGTACATTTTGGACATAAAGTTTGGGTTTAAGGATTAAGCGAAAGAAGCAGCACGTTGTCTGCAAAGTGTAGACATTTACATACATTTTTAAACCACTTCATGATAAATTCATCGTTTATCGGGAAAGTAAGCGAACAGCGGGGGAATTCAGCCTACACATAAGAGGATTTTCAAGGAAATAAGAGAGAAGAATACATAACAGCAGTTGTGGTGAAAGAGAGAAAGCATAAAGCAACAGAAATATATTAGACATCTTGTTTGGAAAGTAAAGCAATTTTCAACAGTGTTTTCAGTTGATTTTGATTGTCGTTGACAAAAAGTGTATTGTTTCAGGAGCTTTTAGAATACTTGTCTTCTTATGCAACTGGGACAAAAGGAGCCACAGAAGGATTTAATTTTTGGTTATTTTATTTTGGAGCTGATTTTGCACTGACACATAAATTTCTTTAAAACTTTTATTGATGGTATATTTTCCACTTTTACCCAACTTGTTAAATAAGTAATCAGTACGTTGCACAATCATTCCTGCAAAATTAGTCGGAGCATTATTACGATCAACATGTATTTCCTAACAACATTGTGGGCCCTGCTGTCCATTTGGATCACCCATTCGATAAGCGGTAAGACAAAAACATACATGTAAATATTTTATTTTCAAGCTTATGCTACTGCTAAAAAAGTTACCTATATGCTTTTAGCTTACTATCTTTGAAAATAAACAACGTAATTAAGTACAATCCTTTGGACAGGTTCTGGAAATCCTCTTTTGTTTCATGTTTTCGTATCAGAAAAGTTCATCAGTGTTCATTTGATGGAGATATCCTGAATTGAGTACAGTCATTGTGTAATTCTTTATGAGTCACCTTGTTGCTCTGATTGAACTAAAAAAGGAAACTGATATATATCCTCCAAAAAATTATGCGTTATATATAATAACTTTATGTACCCAAGTTTGCATGTTGCATAAGGATAATGCTCAAATTACATAAAAAGCAACAAGAGCAATGCATACTTTCACTCCTACCTTTACACATTAAAAAGAAATATCAAGATAACCAGAAGCACATTACAATTTATTTAATCCGGAAACGGAAAAATGTTAAAACGCAAAGGCCTACCCCAGACCGACAACTCTCAACGTGATGTGAAACAACTTAATTCCTTTTTATTGTATAATTTAACACAAGTAGACTGCTGATACATATCTCGGCTTTATTATTAGATTACCGAAAATTTACCTGCAAAAATTATTTGGTCTCGTTTTCTAACATATACAGAGTGGACCACTACGTACTCACATTTCCGGTTTTGTTACAACATATACTATTGCTTGCAACATATATCTAACCTATATAGCTATACAATATTTTATGGTTATATTTTAATTTTGATATAAGCAGTTTGAGTGGGTTGCATGAGCATTCATTACAACCCAACCTACACCTCAAGTGTTCAAATTTTGAATGTACTATAATATGCGGGCATTTTTCTGTTTTCTTGTAACCCATATAAAAAGCTTTTGAATTGAAAACGGCCAGAGGGAAAATATACAAAAAAGGCTTTATAGTGGTTTATTTCCCGAGCATGCCTGGGTTAGCATAGTTCAAACATGGTGACTTGTGTTCTGAGAATCATAATTCTTTGATGAATGGAAAGAGTGGAAAATGAACGCGAACGCAACAAATGAGAACAGGGAGAATTTCAGTTGTTGTGTTCATGTCTAGCCGCATTTTTGGTGGTTTCTGTAGGGCATAATAATGCAACATAACATTAGACAAATCTGTCTTATGGACACACGATATTAAAGTACACCTGTACTGCTTGTTGATGTCGTTGCATCATTTATTTCTACATAATATAATGCATTAGCTAAATTACCAGACTGCAAATGAAATCAATGGTGGAGTGAACTGAAGAAAGAAACTACACGATTGATTTGATACTCTGCTAATTGTCCTTAAAATGTGTACACGTTTTGCATCAGATAGAGGGAGGGGAGTAGAGTAAAAAAATAAAATATATATAGGTATCCATTTCAAAATAAGCATCTGTTCTGGATGTTCTTGGACGTCTATGAACGTATCGTAATTCAAGGGAAAACCGCAAACATTTTAGGGAAGATAGCGAGACCTTTTTTATGTCGTCGTGTGTAGTTGTGGCTGTATAGCATTATTTTGTATCATTTCCGGTTGGTTGTCCAATGCTTTTGTCAATTTTCACCGGATTCTCAAATTTCACCAGGGTCAGATTAATAATAATGTTCCAAGCTTTCCGGCAATAATAATTGCATAACAATATTATGTGGTAATTTGAGACAAATGGATACATGACAGTAATAGCGATACAAAATTTCCCTAAAATGACTGTCGATTTCTCATTTAAACCTTGTGAGCTAACTAAATTACTAATCAAAAGTAGTGTATTTATGGTTTCTGGTCATTCACATGCATGTATGTCTACATATGGAATAAAGATACGTAAAATACATTTTGTCATATGAAAAATTACATAAATGCCCGTGAGGACAGAAAACCTCTTGCATACATCCAAGCTTAAGTTATGCTTACAGTCAATTCATTTGTCAAAGTTGAATGCGCTGTGTTACACGGTTATTTTGACTTACGAAAAAAGATAATAAAGCACATTAAAACAAGAACAGCAAGCCTGTAATTTATTTCCAGGTATATTTATATACATTCATTTTCGATAATTCTAGCTAGGCGCCCATTCACGATAATAGCGTCTTTAAAAAACGAAGGTTTCGCCGAAAATAAAATGAGGTTAAAACCGTTGAAATGGAAAACTTCATGAAACAAAACGGAGAAAAATGGCAGTGGAATGTAGGTGCTTGCCTATACAAAATGGAAGTACAAAGTGGTTCTTTATAAGTCACACAATTTACTCATACCAAAGTAAATATCGACAATACAAAGGGAAGCTAAGTATAACGTCGATATTATAACGCACACGCTTACCATCATTATCATCATCATCGCCATTCACGTTCTCGATACAAAAAATCCCTATTTTGTTGTCGTCAGCTTGTTCCGCTGTTGCTGATGTTATTAGTGCTATTGTTTCCAATTTTGACCGTGTGGGTGTTTTTGTTCATGTATTTACCCGAAATAACTAAAATATGCAACGCTTTCTCCTTCCCGCTTGGTTGTTTAGATGTGTGCAGCGCTGTTCATAGCAGAGTGAATAAAATGAGCGAGCGCGTGTATTTACTTTTCGGTAGCTTTCACTCATTTTCATTCTTCTTTTTGCCTTGAAAACAAAATTGGAAAAGAAAGGGAGGAAATTTTTTTTTTTGTGAAAAATACACAGCTTTGTTGTTTCTTTTGTTCTGATGAACACGCGCATTTCGCATCAATGCATCATCGGTTGATTTGTGCCTTGTTTTTCCAAAAAAGCTATTTGTTTTTTCTCAAAGCGGAAACAAGGAGCATAATGTGTGGCAGCAGTTTTTTTCGCCAGAAAGGCAGGCAAGGTTAAATATGAGAGAAGCCGCAAAAAGGTACTAAACTAAATGTGGTCTGGATGTCGCTTCGGCAAGCGTCATAAAAAGCAATTAAATGAATCGTGTCAACGTTATCCATTATTTAAAATGTTCATAACCAACCAACATATCCAACGAAGCAAAAGAAATAAATTGGAACCCAGATAGACATTTATATACATCTAGTTACTATACATTATATATGATTATGTGTATACTGTGTTGCTCTATCTGACTACGCATTTTGTTCAGTTTTCCATTCAAAGACCAATGAAGTTCATGGCGGCAATCATACAGCTACCTTTTACTGGTATAGCTTTTTTTGGTCAAAGAAAGGAATTTTAAAAGAGTTTGAACCCTCTTGTGGTCTCGTTTCGTTTGTTGTTCGTGTCTCGTCAATTCATTCCTATTACGAGACATGTTTATTTGAAAGCCTCATTGTTATAACTGGTTTTTATCGGGTGGGCTGAGACAACTGCTCTTGTTACCAATGATTGTGACGTTGTTGATGGTATTCAATCGAAAATATTTTTGTCTGCTTTAGCGTTCGTCCTTTCTCCAGTCAGCAGTCTACCGACGGTATGTAACTGCACAATATTTGAGCGGAAACAAGTTTTTTTCTAATTTTTTCCATTTCTCTTTTTTTCTATCTATCCATCCTGTTCAAAACTACATGAACCTGTATCGCCATCACCAGTCAAAAGCTATAGGTATCTGTACACAAGCCGTTATTTTCTGTTCGTCTCTGTACTATTATCCTTAACCAGAACATCCCTTCTCTGCTCTTTATTTTGCTTCAAAAACGTACAAAGCTTTAATAGGGAAACCCAAATCTATGATACCTATATAAGCGATATGGTATATGTCTTTCTCTGCTTTCTCCCATTTTATATGAATGCCCCAACCACAACGTAAAAACGTGTCCACAAAATGGGCACTGCCACAATAATAATGGCGGCTTTTCAACTTGTGATTTTCTATCATTCCCCCGACGACTGTTATCTCTATTCCTACTCGATTTTTTCTAGCGTTACTCTTTGCGTTTTATTTGTGTGTGTAATACACGCATTGCATTGCCACTGTTCGTAGAGAAGGACAAGAGGATTCACCACTTTAAAAAGTACGTATATATGGAATTGGTAGGTATATTTTCAGCACTATTTTTTAGAGTTTCTCCCTTTTTCAACGGTGCGGCACGCGTGGAAGGCGAGGTTAACTTGCGATAACCTTTTCCCCATTTTGGTTAAATATGTTTGGTTCAATAAGTAAAATGCTGTTTTTTTCTCTCGGAAGCAACTCTTTCTCCTGTATTTTATGGTGGATAGTTGTTGAGAAGAATTTCGATCTCAATAGTAATATGGATTGATACACGAATAGCATGATATTTCAGTAAAGAGAAAAGAATCTAAATTGGTCAACCCATTACATATTATTTCACAAGCATTTACGAAAAAACCATGCTCATTTTGTCTTAAAAATAAAAAAACGAAGCAAATTGCTCCTCCCTTTTCCGCTGTCATTCCTGAATATTTTCTCAATTTGGCAGTATCGACTATCGGCAATTTTAGAGTTTGATATTTTTCTGTTTTATCAGGAATAAATTTGATTGTGTTGTTGGCTTTTATTTCAAGTTGAGTAAAATGTAATGACAATGTCCTGGTTTGAAGCCAAAGAAGTTGATGAAAGTCAATGTACGAGTAAAATTTGTACAACAACATTGCGATAAGAAAAGAAAATCGAATAGAGTAGATAAAATCTAAGTTATCGGATAAAACCACTTGGCTTAAACAAATTCCAACTTATACCAACTCCTTTATTTTAGTATAGTTTATCTGCAGAACATGCTCAAAACTAGTGCTTTTAAAGTGAATTCTACAGATTAGGGGGAATGTGAATTTTTTACAGCTTGTGAATTTGAGGTAATGAATTAAGGCACAACTTATTCGATTTTGTTGGAAGCTTTATTCAAGGTCAAACACTACACGAACTATGTAAAGGAGTGCATCACTGTATCAATGAAAGCTATTACAGTGTGAGCATTTGCTTTTAATTTCCCTCCCTAGCAAAATTCATTTTAATTTTATTATGTTCCTATTCGACATATCCCGTTCACCAAAACTGCACTTTCCAGTTTACCTCATGTTTTTGCAAACACATTTTCACTATCGAGTTGTACTGTCACGCATTTCACCACGGCCACGTCTCAGTATACTTGCATCTACAGCAGCACTAGCTCTAGTTTTCCAACGATGCTGTAACGATCAAATACTGACTACAAAACTAGTTCAGTCTGTCTCCGCAAAAGTCATTATCCTTCTTCCAGTTTAATGATTTAATGATTAAAAGCCCAGAGTGTTCTGCCAGGGCATATTATCCAAAAGGATGTTCCCCTTAAAGAAACTAGTTTCAACTGGTTCAAAGAGCAACCGTGCTGTTCAACGACTCATGAATACAATGCAAATTGTAACATTATGAATTAATGTGATTGCATGAGAATGAGTGTTGCACTCATAATTTCCTTGTATCGTACATGACATTTTATGCAAATTAATTGTAGATATTATCATGTATTATATGCCATCACATTTAAACCACTTTATTTGACCAAATTAATATTTTTTTTAAAATAAAGAAATTTTATTGTCAAAATTTAAAAAAAACTTTAACTGTAATTGCATTTTTCTATTCCAAGTATATTTGTTTGTTTTGTAAACGGCTGTAACCAGTATTACAGTAAGTTCGTTATATAAGTATGTATACATTACGGCGTAGTTTGCAGTCTGCAGAGTGAATGTAAAGGCCGCACAGCCACTTCCTGCCAACGAGTTTCATTTCGAACCATTCTACTTTGTCCTCATCGTCTGTTTTACTCATGGCCATGCTGGAAATGACGATGGTTTTCCTGGCTGCTCATGTCTGCATCTTTGATTTCCTCTTTTCACTAAGCCATCCATCCATTCTGCATTTTATGTGTATTACTTATTTCACGTTGATTAGCTTGTAGACCATCAGAGCTCAAGCATTTCCTTTCACGTGTTTCATCACTTTCATCATTATATGATGGTTTACACCCTCATTCCAGTGAAACTTATAATGAATTTTCTCTCTGGTCCTTTTCCTCGTACAACTATACAGAGAACTCATGCAAAATAGCTAGATGATGCAAACGGTGAATACCAATAAATGAACTACGTTCTCCCTTCCCAGCACAGAACATGAGAAAGCAGCCATACAGCTGCTGCAGCTTATTACTCGTTCTGAGCACTATTCACTGTAATAATGAATAAAGGAAAATTTTTAATGTACAAATAAAATATTTGGGATACGTGTGTGCACATTATCACAATGAGAAGTGCATAATATTTTGTTAGACTGACTACTCACATATGTTATACTGCGGATTATTTTGTGTGTATCGTCCAGTTGCTTCGTGTAGTTAAAAATTCCACACCACATTATATTTTGAGCATTTTTTACTGCAAAGCTATTTATGTTTTAATACTTGACCTGGCTAAAATTACATGGTGCTTCATTAGTATAACTTTTTTGTGCCAATCACTGTCCTGATTGGTACAATTTAGATCAACTTCAAACTAACCAATAATTGCTTTTGAAATGTTTACTGGAACCCGTTGTTCTGTTCATTAGACATGCGTTTTTATCTGGTGGCGACAATCGTGTTTTTTACTATCATTTTTATTAATCCCTAAAGAGGATACGTAGCACGAGACAGAACCCCGCACCAAAATAATGAACACTTGACAGAATTTCAGTCCGGTGGTTTGTGATAGTGTCACTGTCACGCAACGTGCTAAATAATGCTTTCTGTGTAAAAGCGAGTTCTACGGAGAATCTTACTCACATTTACACTCACTAGTCCTGCATGATGGTAATCATAAAGTGATAATAAAAATGAAAAGTGCTTTCTCCTCATCAGGATGAAATGAACTGGTGACAATGAATGAAGAATTAGTGAAGTGTGTACCACCTTGTCAATCATTTTTGCTGTCGTGGTGGTGTTTATGTCATCAGCAAGAGACACGCACTGCTAAGTCTTCACTCGCACTTTACTCATTTAATACTACGACTGGAACATGTATAATTATTCCAGTAGTGACATGGTTTAACGTAAGCGAATTAAGCGTAATCCTATACTTGATATTGAATCATTAGTAAACCGCACAAATTTTGTTTCAGCTTTTGCCATTTCCTCTATCTGCACTCTGTATTTGACACCGAAATTTTCACCGCACTATGCAGTCAGTCACTATAGCTTATACCCACACAATATATTCTTATGCAGTCGATCATTTTTTCGTTTTGCTTTCACTGCTTCACTTGTGTCATGTTACTGTCGAGTCAATTTCCATTGATTGTCAAGAGACTTCTTTGTTAGCTGAATAAAAAGATACATAATCAGCCCATAACTTTCTCCAAAACTCGTTTAAATAATTTAATCTAATGCATAAGCAAGAAATATGCACATGATGTATATGAACCCCTCAGAGAATTTTTTTTTATCATTGTCTGGAATTTTATTTTGCGTTTACTGATATTGATTACGTTTGACAGTTATGTCTATGTGCATAGGTAGCAAATATCATGAACTATATAAAAAATAGCACAGCTTCTTGTGATTCTAATAAGCAGTATATATAAGAAACACCCTTGTATGCTGGAATAGAAAGGTTTTAATGAGCTTACACGTGTTCATAACCTTTCTTGCACACTTGTTCATTAAATATTGAGAAACATCAACATTGTGTATTGATTGTCAGTCAGAAGATATAAAGGTATCTACGAGTAATTTATTTTTCAGAAATCATTTGCTTCAAGTTTCTAACAACCTGAATCAGCATAAAATATTCACCCCTACATTAGTATACACTCTTGTGCTGCGGGGGTTTCCGGGTTCAGAAAATATTGCGTTTTCATATTTCTTAAATTATCATTTCAGCTTGTTATTATTCGTTTTTCAATAGAAGTAAAATCCTCCAAAATAGAAACAGGGTCTCTTATAGTAGAACATGTCTCCTTTTCTGTAGAATAAATGTGCAGAGCTTGTTTAAAATATAAAAAACGTGTAGCAAGATTGATTCTTCTCTCATCCTCATCGTTTTTTCTCCATCTCTTTTCTCATTCTCACGGGTCGCTGGCTACTGAGTGAACAACCTGAAGATGAAGAAGAATGTGTGTAAAAACAGGGATTCCTTATAAACTTAATATAAGCCTGTGAAACATACCAAGTAGGCAACTGTTAAAACTGTTTTGTGGCTGGTTGTATTACACTGGCTCACATTCCCGAATATTATACCCAACTCCGTTCTAATAATAAGGAAGAATAGAAGAAGCTTAATCAACCGTTCCCATTTTCACTGTGTGAATGGAATGCAAAGCATTCTTGTTGAAAATGCAGGCAGACAGGCAAACAGACAGAGAATCCACTACCAAGAAATGCGTTGAATTTTGTTGAGGTGAAGGTGATCGAGATCCATAGGAGGAGAGGACCCCACCAAAAATATACTGTGCGAGGGTTCTTCTTTTTCTTTTTCGTGTGCTGTTATAAGTGATGTGGAAGTGGCGTTGGTTTTCCATTTTCCTTCAAGAACAGAAAAAGGTTGAACGCCATCACCATTCCTTTCCTCTTCAAAAGCATTCCCTATCTTGCGCTTATTATGAACCAAGAAAAGGTGAAGGTAGTAAGAGGAAAAGCTGCTGAGAAGGCACAAAAAGCCTTGAATTCTTAAAAAGACATACCGTCATCTGAAATGCTAAGGCATTTAGAATCAGCAATGATATGCATGCGTTCGTTATTTTTCTTCTAAGCTCGAGCTTTCAACCTCAAGGCTGCTGCTGCTGCCTCCGCGTCGAGAAATTCTATTCAAGGAGTACAATGCACTTTTTCTTGGAAAGAAATCTAGCCCGTTTTTTTCTAAACCCTGCTAACATAACCCAAACGGAAAGATGCTTAAGTTCAGCTACGTACTTTACCCGACAAGGGCCAACGTACTCTGTCTCTCAAAATGATAATGCTTTTTGCATCTCAAGGTATTACACCTTTTACCGAAGAAACTTCCGTGCTAAAGTTCCATTCCACTGACTTTTCACTTTTATTTTCCATGAGGATCTCCACCACGTTCTTGTCTGGCTGTCTGCTAGGGAAGGACAAGGTAAAAAATAGTCTGTTATTCTTGATTCCCTCAACTTTTACAGCTCATAAGCTTCTCTCATGTAATATCCAATCGACCAGGTAATAAAAAAGCTGAGACGAGCTTTGCATCTGGACCACACACGTCGCACAACTTTTCCTGTGTACTGCACTCATTTATGAGCCTTTTCTGCTTTCTCTTTCTCATTGCTTGCTTACTTTTTTACTACTTTTCCGTACTTTCACCCGAGTTTGCTGTAAAAACAGCATGAAAGAGAAAGTTACATATCTTGGCTATTACACATGCAATTTTACACAGCTACGTTTTTATACTGCTAGTGGCACGATTTCGAAACAAGTCAGAATTGAGAAGAAAACAGCCTCACAGTCCAATTTTCCCTTAGTTTTGGGATCTTCTGGTGTGTAGGTACGTTTTGGACCGAAAACCCACCATCTCTAAATAGCTTTTGGCTTTGTTTAAGGAATTACGGTACTGGTTTTCCGTATACATTTTTTATGTAATCCTCACAGCCTCATAAAGGATTTCCTATCATTGTCGTGTTGAATACCTATATCTTTCTTGGGTTGTGTGCGGCAATGCACGCACTTTGTACACGACTCACAATATAAAATCTATAAAAATGTAAAACTCAAAGACTGTAATGTTGTATGAAAGGTCCGTCCAAGGCCCTTTGGCAATTTCTTTTTGGCACTTTCCCATATTTATTTCATGTAACTTTTGCTTACTCCTTTTCCGGGCATTTTAACACAAACACAAACAGCTAACAAAGAAACAGAGAAGGTATAGGGAGCTTTTATAATTGCTAGCTGAGTTGGAAGGGACTTGGAATAAAAGGGAGAGTTGGAAAGTTCTTACTTGGCCATCGAATTTGTTTTAGGGAATGCGATTGCACACGTGTCCCTGCTACTACTGCCACTGCTAAGGTCCAACCCAACAATAACCAATATAACTTTCTACAAAGGTAATAACCGTAATAGTTTATTTCTACGAGAACAGCAACGCAAAAATGTATTTATTTTTAAGGTGGCAAAGTTTAGAGTGTACCAAGTCTCACAGTTTGTTTGTGGAAGGTATCCCGTGAATTATGATGTCATTTCACGCACTTCTTCTCCCAAAAATTTCAAGCCATGAACAACAAATGCAACATAAACTTTCCAAGAGATAAACGGAAGGAGGGATAGCATAACAGCGTATTTGGGGATATATAGCGGAATAGTCGATTAACATAACAATACGTTTTGTTGCAAGAAATAAACAAGTGCAGTGTGTAGTGGTATCATCATCATTATCATCAGCAGAGAAATAATTCCGTTCGCAGACAATCACACACAAAAGCGAAAAGAAAAGGAGAAACGCGTTGTGTTGTTGCTGTGAAAATGTTTTTGCTTTCACTTTTTGTTATCATCATTATTTGTATTGTGTCTTGTCATCATCATTTTCCTTTGGGCTCTAGCTTTTACTTAACCCAGCCGTAATGATGAGACAGAATGGTAAAACGTTAAACAATAAACACACAAGAAAATGCAGTGTGTCGTGTTTATGTTTAGCAGGAGCAAGAAATGCAGTAGTGATCTTATCTCAGAAAAAATCAAAAGAAAAACCCAGCAGGCAACCAAAGAGATTATAACGGGGCATTTATGGAAACGACCTTTTCCTTGACTTTGGCTGACTGCACTGCGTGTGGCGGTAATAATAGGAAATGGTAATAGTAATCAGATGCCGTGTGTCATCCTGAGTCTCTCTATGCCTTCTCCTTGTGTCTATTTTCTGTCCCCAGAAATAATTTCACTCACACTGCAACAGACAAACAAAATGACGACGACCACTACACACTGACTGAAGACAAAAAAGAAAAGATACAAGACACAACCAAAATGATTATCTTGATTGTCATCGTCATTGTCGACTCTGCAAAAAATCATTCCGCTTCTCTGCTTCCATTCTATCTATTATTTTCACGGTACTGAATTGATCACGATCTTGTCTTGTTTCTTTTTTCTTTCTTTCTCTCTCTCACTGCGATAGACTTGGCCCGTGTCGTTTTTCTGGGAAACGTTCATAATAACCGAATAACAAAAAGTACCAAAAGGTTGTTGACGAATACCGGTAAAAGCTGCAACATGTTTTCCGGAAGAACCCTCGATTACTAGGGTTTCTGGTTTATTCTTGGTGTTGTGTTGCTATTCCCCAACGCAACTTACCATTATGGTTATGATTATTAGGCGCTATCATCATGATAATCATCATCGTCATCCAGACGAACTACTCACTGTTTTTTCGTTACCTTTTCTCCTATCATTTTTTCTATTATGTTTCCTTTCCCTGTGATTTTTACGTGGTTTTGTGCATCGTTCACATAAATTGTTTTCACAAAATACGGTACGTTTATTGCTTGGTATGTGTTTATACATATTTTCTAGAATAAATGTAAACAACTACTGCCAACTATTGCTTCTCGAAAAATAGAAAATGGTTTCACTTCACGTATTTCTTGATGATGGTTCATCGCATCACAACAGTGATGATGATGGTGATGGCACCATGACCATGATTCTTCCATCATGCGAGCTTCCTTTTTGAGTATTCTTTACCTTAGAAATTACGTCTTGCTTTATACCTTTCCACGCGAGTTTGGCACATGCACATCATCATCATTTTAGTGCATCTTCCTATCATCGCAACAACGACGCGGTCTTTCTTCCATTCAAACTATCCTTTGGTTTTCTTCACTGTCGTCTTTTGAGTTTCTCTCTTGAGACGTGTTCCGTTTTCCTGAGTTGCGTTTCTTCAGTAGTAGTTGTAATTCGCGTGTACTGTACTACCTGTGCAAACTCTCGCACACACATTTCTCTTCTTCCTTTTATGTGACAACTACAGACTTGCATAAAAAAATTGTGAACGAGGGACGAGAGTAATGGCGTTGTCGTGTTTAGAATTTTTCCCGGGAGCACATGAAGCATGGACCAGCTTACTTATCAATATCATAGTTTTTATATTATATAAAACTTGTAAACATATATATAGGAATTGTTAAGGTGAGAACACGGCCAATAGCAGCGGAAAAGGACCAACTGAAACGAGGAAAAGCAATAAAAATATTCCATAGAGAATAACTCGTAATCCGCGAAAAAAATCTCCCTTGCCAGCGTATTTACACTTTTTTTTGTTCTGGTCGAGATATCTAGACATACTCGCACGCACACACTTAAAACCTATTCTCCTTAAGGATGTCAGTAAAATCTCTATATCTATATCTTTTGTCTTTGATTTTTAAAGTGGCAATCCAATTTTTGATAAGGCGAATACTTTTTTTCTAATGGGTAACGAAATGGAAAAGAGGTCGTTTCATCGCAGGCAAAAAATGTAATAATGATAATCCTGACAACGATGATAGGAAAATGACCGCTTTTCGGATTGCGGCCACTGGGTTTGTTTGTTAAGTCTTCTGGGAAAATGGAGTGAAAGGGTATTATTCAAAATGGAAATTCGGATTTGATTCAGAGAAAAACGATAAAAGTCCGCCAATCTTAACTCGACTGGACTTTTTATCATTGTCATCATGTTCATGTTGAAAGATAGAGAAAAAATCAATGATGGTTTTGTTCCTTTCTTTATCGTCTCGTTTAAATTGACGAGAATAAGAGAAAAAACGTGAAGGGAATGAAAATTTTTTCTCTAGTCGATGATGGTGGAGGGAATGATGAGAATGATTTGTCCAGTAGTTTCCTGTTCTAGTTATAGTTTGTGGAAAAATGGTTCAAAAATACGGACATTCTAAAAAGGAATAGATAGGAAGTACCTGTTGTTGGCCTTTCACATAGAGAAGTTTTCCAAGCAGTAATAAAAAAGGAGGATGACAAACCTTCTCTAAAAGAAAGTATATTTTTTCTTTCGATTACTGCTGCTGCTGGCATGAATGTAAAACTATGAATCATATATAGGTTGAAAGGTTGGAATTGGAACTCGACGAAAACTCGTAAGGTTGAAGTGCGTTTTTACTAAAATAGCTTGGATATATCAAGATGAAAATTCATATAGGCATAATCTACAGTGAAAAGATTTTTTTTTAAGAACTTGCAAAAATTCTGTTTTTCGTTCGTTGGTCAGTGCAATTTAAACTGTGATGGGTCCCGCCACAGCGATTACCCTGAATTTTCAACGGTGCAGTTTTATATATTCTATGAACCTTAATGCCGTGAATGTATGTAAGTTTTTGTAGGGCGGCAGCATTTTATCTTTTGACGAGGATAGGAACTAGTATGATGGTTTTAAGGAATTGGCTAGTAGCTTTGAAAAAACCAAACGTAAACTGCTGACGATCATTGTTGGAATTGTACTAGAACTGAATAGAAAACAAAAAAATGTTTGGATTTGAGCAATTGTCCTATTTTTTTCCTTGAAATAATCTTATCTGCAAAACGTTATATTATAACAAGTGAATTCGATATTTACATAACAAGAATCAAACACAAAAGTATCTTTGATATGTAAAAAGATTATAAGCAAACGAGACTTATTATTATTTATTTGAACTGGCACCATATCTTTGGACGTAAATTAATTAAAAATAAGAAAAAAACTAAATTAAATGATGAGTATACAATCTAAAATATGGATCCAATGTGGTATTTTTAAAGTGCTTCTCGTGTCTCTGAAAGTACACAGAAAACGAAAAATTAGGCAGAACCCCGAATTTAAGACATGTTGTTTATGTGGGATTACATTTGCAGCCTGGTGTGAACTGACAAAAAGCAGAAAAAGTAAAATTTGGACTTGGTATTAGGTGTAAGCATAGACGCAAAACAGAGATTTAGTTTTAAAACTACGGCGTACCATATGTATCAAGTGACAAAACCTAAAGTAAAATGTAGGTGGGTCACAATCAGCTTGCTTGAAAGTACGATTGAAAATATGAAGGCTGCGCTACTGCAAAAACTTTGCACTCTTTCCTTCACGCATGGATGAAGATATGAATGTGTTGAATATATTCTTGCCTCGTATTCCTTACAATGTAGGTCTTTTGTTGTAGCTCGTTGGAGGGTCGTTTATGTTCACACAGCTTTTATTATTACTGTCAAAGCAATGGAGCTAGAAAGCAGCAAGAAAGGTTTTGCAAGTTTTAAAAAGCATGTGTGTCATAATATGTGCCTATCAAATATATGGGGCTTGTACAGGTGCAAAATATAGAGACTCAGAACAAAAAAGTTTGAACGCGGGCAACGAGGATGATGATTACGATGGAACCTTTAAAACAGAACGAAGCCTAGCGCCTGAGACTTTTCTTTGGAAACGAAGACAAGTAAAAGCAGGCCAGCTATTGTTCTCCTCCGCTTGGCTGAGTTTTTCCCGGTCGATGGACTTGATCATGGTAATGGATGGATGTGTGGGTTGTTCGTCCGTATAAATATACGCAGCGACACTAGAAGAACTGTACTGAAATGATGCTCTTCCGTCTTCTTGAAACAGAAGAAAAAACTTTTACGTTTGCTTCGGTCGGTTGGAAAAAGTTAGGAAGAAAGTTGGATACAAAATTGGGTATACTTTAGCTTGCTCTACTGATTCTTCTAGAGCTGTAACCCTTTTTACTTGATATTTTCTCTTGTCTGTTTCAGTTTTTCAATAGAAAAATGTTGCATGGATTTGAAGGAAAGAAGTTTGAGTGGAACTGAACTGAACTAAAAGAGAAAGAGAGTAAGACAAAATGAAGTTCATGCCCATGTGCATCTCAAAACAATATTTCGTTGAGCTAAGCCTATAGAAAGGCTCGGCTCAGACGGAGAAAGAGTGCTGTAGTGTTGCGGAATAATGATAACAGCAAATACCATAAAACGTGTACTGTCAACTCTACAAATTCTTGGTAAAAAATAAATTAGTTTATATATGCAAGAGAAGCCTGCTTTTTGAATGACTACTACAGAGAGCTGAAGTGAAGAAGAGGTACACACAAGAGGATTTTATTGATAATAGGTAAGCTTATACTACTGGACCAAGGCGCCGTGAAGTGAAGTCTGATTCCCTTATAATACATTTGATGCCGTTATTCAAGTTGGGTCAATTAAAATGATTTAAAGCGGAAAGTAGACTGCTAGTGACGTTTTCGTTGTTCCGAACTGTTACTTCCGACATTAATAATAAGTTTAATCCCTTTAAAGTTTCTCTATCTCTTCTTTCTCTTTGAACTTGTCCTAACGGTAGGATGTTGAAACCCTTAAACAAATACAGACAGTTCTTTCTAAAACACTAACACATAGACAAATGATGATACTCCTGTAAAACAAAAGAAGGTCAATAGAAGGTGAGTGGGTTAACGCTCCCTGTGCAACGAGCAACTCATTAAGTTTCGTTTTTTGTATGACTATATGGCTCAAAGGTGCTCTTACCTTCACTACCTGTTTAATTATAAATAAACGTTTGCACCGGTGTTTACATGTACTTTTCTAGTTTAGCGCTACTTTTTATATTGCTTTCTCTCTCTTTCACTCTTTTACTATCTCTCTCTGTCTGTGTGGGTCTCTGGGGTTCCGGCTTTACCTCTGAAAAGACAATACAGCAGAACAAACACCGCGAAAAACCGTTTTTAACTCTTTTGTTTATTTGCCAATAAAAATAGATATAATTGAGCAGTGTAGTACACTGACGAGTGCTTTTTGTTTAATCAATCTGGAAGACAAAAGCAAAAAGTTTCCGAGAGAAAGCAACCGAGACAATTTGGGGCTCACAGTCGACAAGTCTTCGAGTCAAATGTGGCGAGAATTGTTAACGAGAGAAAGTAGAACAAACACAAACTTTTGTTCTTGCCTCGTCTGTGTCCTTTCTTCTGTGACTCAAAATTGATGATGAGCATATGTGTGCTATAACAAATCAGTAATCAACTACGTAGAAAAACACAAACAGCACAGGTTGTAAAAACGGCAGAAACTGTTTGGACCAATTTTAAACGCAAGGATTGTTTTATTTTTTAATTGGTTGTATGCACACTACACACATAAAAGAACGACAGTAAGAAAGAAAGCGTGAAATAGAGACAATTATTTTTGTTGCATCAGTTTTACTTCCTCTTTTGCTTTCTTCTATACAGGTTTGCTTTTTACCCAAGAATAAGCATAGTACTCACTCAGCTAAGACACAGAAACAGAAGTGGTTAAATCTGTCATTTGCATAATAATGATACATGGCTTTGTTCAAGGGGAACCGATCTTTTAGCGTATTTGCTCAGGAATCGCATTTGTCCCACTTCACCGTAGACAAAAAAGACCAACATAGCTTCTTTATTGGACTATGCTGCCAAACCTTGGAAATCTAAGAGGTTCGCATTTACGTTTGTTTATATATATGTTGGGTAAATCAAAATACACAACATTGTTAACATTCCCTCGGTTTCTAGCATTTTATATGGAGGTTTTACTGCGGTTTCGTGCGGTAATATTAGGTTGGTATCTGGAAAAGGCAACAGAAGAAACTAATATGCATGCAAGGGTCGGGACCTATTAGATGAAAAGTGGAAAACGTTTCCAAGAAATCATTAGAGTCAACCGATACCATTAGACGATGATTCATTCATTTTCATTATAATCTCATTCAAGTTCCATCTCCATCCTTGTAATTGAATCGCTGATTCATTTTGATGGGCTTTCAACAAGCTTGTAGAACTCATATATATGATGTCCCGTTTGTTTACAACTTGTTCTACAGACAAAAGAGTGACAAAGTTTGGGGATAATCCTTATACTTTGTAATAATTACATAGCGTGCGTTCTTTTCTATCTGTCTCGTTCAGAAGCTCATCAGCAGTTGAGCACGCACCTTGTTTCGTGTAATACAAAAAAAATGGCACGATCTGGAAATGCAACTAACTGGAATAGAAGCGGAAATTAAATGTGGAAAGGATACATAGCACCCAAAGCCTTACCTACATATAATACTGACGCGGTTTTGCCATTCAAAATCAAGAGAATTGTTCCGTTTTATTTATTCGCCGTTTTTGGTCACCAAACATACGTGACCTTTTTAACTTGCAAATCATTCAAATCTTCCCCATATAAAACATTCGAGCTTACATGTTTGTATATATAAGCATAATTGCTTAAACATGATTTTTATCAAATATATACATAATATATAAAGTAATAGTAATATATCAAGCATTCGAATGGAATTTCAGTAAATATACTATAAATATAGCATTGAATAATAAACAAAGAAAATAGCTTGAGTATAATAAGCAGGTCTAGTTATGTGCTGCTAACTGAAGCATAATAAATATTATCATTTATCCAAGTCAACTATCGGGGTGCCTAAATATTATGAATGCCCATTAAAAATAGTTGCTCCCATCGAGCATCTCCCATCCCACCCTTTGAATCGAGCGAACATCTAAAACTTTTGCCATAATAAATATACGCAACGGTAAACTTTTGTGCAGATACATGCTTTCTTTCTCTCCTGTGTACACAAAGCGATTTATGTAAATAAACCTGTTTCACCTTTTCTTCCTAAGAGCTGAGGTTTTTCTGTTTTCACCACAAAAACTAACGCTGTAGCCACATCCCCTTAAAGAATTATGGTATATTCTTTAATATTCCATCTTGCCATCAACAACAACAACCGCCGAGCAGAGTTGAACACAAAGAGTAATTTATTTTAACTAGTGCTGCTGCTGCCTCGCTTGCTTTCACTGTCCTATCCCATCTTTCCGTGATGACGACGATGATGATGATTTTGTATGCCAGTGCTGCTGCTTCCCATTATTCTTCCACTCTCGGCAACAATAACAGTAGAAGCAGCAGAGTACTTTTTTATATATGCACACACTATTATTTCCCTTTTGAATGAAGCAATTTATTTAGGTCATGGAAAATAAATGTAAAATCCAAAGAGTGTGCACTATGAACACACACAACACACTCACACAATGGAAAATGGGAAAGGGAGGTAGCAAAATAAGCAAACTTACACACATTTACCCAGAAATTTTCTGTCTTTAGTTCTGCAAGTTCCAAAAAACTGGTTTTTCGCATTTTCCAGAGTTTCCTTTGGGATGCCCTTGTTTCTGTCTCAGAAAATGACTACCTCTACGAATTTTGCAGTGGGTCGTTATATAATGCTCTATGCTTTTAAAATATAAAGATCAACTATGTATTCCCATTTGCGTTTTTTCTTCCTGCTTTTTATCATTCAGAAAGTCAGAGAAACTGTATGGTATCAAGGCACAATTTATTGTGTGGTGTATTGGTAGGTATACAAGCCTGTCTCTGTTACATAAGCTTAATTTGCTATGCACAAGGATAAAATTGTAATTCACTCCCGTTTCTGACGCTCTTGTGGTTTTTCCAAGGTAGTACATGACATTTTGTGGTAATTTCCAGGAATATTTTTTCCCTCTACTGGCAAACAAACGGGTACTTTAGTACTTTATTGCAGCATTTCTCAGTGTGGTCTTTATGAACCACAGTCAAAAAGTCAAGTAAAAGTTGCTCCAACTTGAGATGTGCTTAAATCAGTCAGTGTGGTTGGACAGCTGGAAAACTCCAAGAATTCTAATCTCTGATCCAGCCGATGTAACTACCCCACTAGAATTAACCTTCTTCCCAGTTTGGAAGTAAGATATGGTATCATGTGAACAACAAAATGTATATGGTCCACTTATGCTTGAAACGCATCAATGACTTTTTTCAGGGAAATCATCTCTTTCCAAATAGCTAAAATAATAGAACAATGTATACTTTTAAAGCTATATGTTATCTTACTGTTCAAAATGCACTTTTCAGGTAATAAATATTATTACTTCTTGGCGTTTCTGCTGTTGCTCTACTGCACGTAACATAATACACTTTTGGTCGCAATAGGGTATCTGATGATGATGATGATGACGACGACAAGCATGATGGACGAAACGTGTAAAACGTCAGCCGAGATTCTTTTCCCTTGTGCCATTTTTATGATTTAAGGCACACATTTCATGCACCATTCGTCCATATTTATCTCGTATCCCCTCCGCTATGTTCTCACTTTGAGGCAGAGAACGCATTTTTGTACTCTGTTAACCTCATAAATAATGCGTGATATGCCATAACATTCTCTCTTGATGGTTTTCATGGTCATCTCGAAATGGGTTTGGTTTCCTCCAGTTTTAGTTTGTCGTCGTCACCATTTCCTCTTTCCTTCCTTCGTTTAGCACAAGCAGAGCAGAGCATCAAGCATGAGAGTGTATAAACTATTGCCAAGGCGGATAAAGAAAAAATCGGTCGAGGATGTTTTTTCTGTACGCGCACGTTAATATGTAACGTTTCAAAACATTTACTACTTGGTTGTATTTTTGTCGAGAAGGTAAGATTACTGGGATTCTCAGGGTTTTTCACGACAAGAACGAGTTTCAGTCTCCTCTGCTGCGCCCCATCACACAAACACAACTCACGTCCATCTCCCTTCCTTTATTCTCGGTTAGAATGGTATTCAATCTTTCTCTTAGTGTTCTGCTCGGATGACCACCACCAAGTAAGGCAGAGTGACCAGCGGCATTTTTTTCAAATGGGGGAGTCTTTCTGTTCCTTTTTTCCCTATAAACTTGTGATTGTGAATATGTACGTACGCATATCTTCAGAAACAATCCTGCTGAACAGCACCTTTGAGCCTGCTGGATTGTCTGGATAACTTGCTCTGTCCACCACATTATCGTCATCATGAGCACAAGCCCAACCCGAGGGGTCCAAAAATGTTTTTGAAAGAAAGGATTTTTTCTTGGGCTTTCTTCTTGTTTTTTGAACGTGATCATTCCCTTCTATTGCTACACAGTGTGCCCAGTTCTCCTCTCCTTTTCTGTCACAAATAAATAGGCAAGGCCAAGACCCCCATCAAAGCAAATGGTTACTTTATTTCTTGAAAGGAACAAGACGTTGTTGTAGCAAAAGCAGTCGCCACGCTCTTTCCCTCCACACAACATCACGACGAAAATTCCTGAATAGTTTTCTTTTTTCACCAGGCAAAAGTAGAAAATCCTTTCTCTACATGAACAGCAGTGTCCACGTTCACGTTTCTAATAATAACAGCAAAGAGGAGCCACAGCATTCAGAAACAGGTTCTGTGAAGAAAGCAGCTTTCTTCTATTATGCCATTCATTTTTCTTTGGGTGACATTGAAAGGTAAAAATGGACGGATATTATTCCCATTGCCCATACAACTAGCTGTGGCGGTCATCCACTTGGACAAGAACGCTTTTACTCCTTTTCCCTTTTGTGATCTTCTGTGCTCGTGGAATCACGGAATGATGATGATGATAACCACTTACAACACGACCAATGGCAAAATGTTAGTGGTGGCGACTGCTACTTTGGCTTGTCTAGACAGAAAAATGTTGTATGTTTCCTAGTTTGTGTAGGAGGATTGGAGACACGTGAGCAAAGATGCGGCCAACAAAAAGGAAGGAAAAATCTTTGAAAAAATAAAACTTTTGTAAAGATGCGTCTCCCAAAGTGCCTTTTTCTCTTTTTTGCTGGTTTACTCGTTTGCTGATAAGAAGAGGAAGAAGGAAGTAAAAAAACTACACAAGGAAGAAAGTAGTTTCTACAAGTAGTTTGCAGGAAAGAATTTTTTATGCGTTTTTACTTTTGACAAAGTCCAGAAAATGTTACTTTTTACTGCTTTTACCACTCCTGCGATGTATTTCTGGGAAATGGACAAAAATGTAATGTGCAATTTATGTATGTAGCTTTTTGTATGATGAGCTTGTTTAAAGAAGAAGATGATAGTGTCCTTTTCCTATGAATATTATGATCATTTTAAGGAACGACTTGCTTTGCTATAAGACGCAAACTACAAACGCACTTTTTTATTCCTCCTTCTCATCATTTTCATCTTCTGGATGGGTACTTCCTCTTTTTTCTTTAGAGATGTAAATACTTAACTCACGCACATTCTGTGCTATAAACGCATTTAGTCGTACATTGAACTTGTGACTTGTGTACTCCAAAGCAACATGGAGAAAAACGTGCAAGAGGAAACAGGAAAAATAAGTAAGCAAGTTTTTCTTCAACTTTCTGTAT
Organism: Entomobrya proxima; assembly: GCA_029691765.1. Taxonomy (NCBI): domain Eukaryota; kingdom Metazoa; phylum Arthropoda; class Collembola; order Entomobryomorpha; family Entomobryidae; genus Entomobrya; species Entomobrya proxima. Next base: position 25,091,464 of record CM056172.1, on the reverse strand, counting down.
TTTTTACCACACCACCGGTGGCAGTCAAGAGGAAAAAAGTTAAATTGAAAAAGGAATTTTGAGAAGTAGGAATTGGAATATTACTACTGCTACCAACTAATGTTATGAGTTGAGAAAAAACTTTTTTATTTGAAGATGAAGAAGACGAGAAAAAACGAATAAAAGTTTAAAATGATTTTTATACTCTCTCTGATGGGCTGTTTGAATATGTGAATACCTTTTTCTTCGACTTTGCGTTTCCAGGAAGGAAGAACCTTGAAAAGGTTATGATGGCGGCTGAAAGTGCATTTATCATAAAAAGAAGTCAAAAACTTACTTAGGAAATATTATGATGCGAGGGAGTAAAGAGAGTAATAATTGAAATTGAATGGAGAAAGAAGGATAGAAGGTGGATAAGCGCGAATGCTAAATCGAAAACGACGTTAGATGAGTGGACGTAAACGTTGATGGACACTTTTTGTCCATCTTATGGAAATTTTCTGTTTTTCGGAAAACGTAACTTTTTTAGGCTTTTCCGTTAGGATTTTTTATGATTGTATTCTCGTGAGTTGTGTTAGTTGAGAGTTCAACAGAATAATGTAAACAAGGTAGGGCTTTGTAGAGAAGTTTCCTTTTAGTGAAAACTTGTTTGAAATTTAATAGCTTTTTTCTCGGAAAGTTTTATGATTTTCACTGTGTTACACGGTCATTTGCACATTACGATTTTAATGCATCCCTATAGACGCATGTGATGGTAGAAGGAAACGGAACATTTTATATATTTTTGAAGCGGAAGGCAGTTTATAATGGTACGCGTAGCACTATCTGAACTACGTGTTTATAAAAAGTGCGATGTGCCTTTAAAATAATGCTAAATATTACAGACAACATACACCTAGTAGTAAAAATATATCTTTACAGAAACCATGAAATCTCAATTAGAGTCGCGGCGAATTGTAAAGCAGTATCATGCATTAGATTAGTTTTACATTTGTGTACACTTTTCCTCTTTCTTTACATCTAGAAAACTTCAGCGTTTATGGTTTTGAATGAGTTCAACACAATTTCTTAGTTGACGTCTTCATTCTTGGAACTAAAAAATATGCCTACATTGCATTGCATCAATCTCAAAATAAACAATGATTTCATTCCTCTCAACGTAAATATCATAGCATATTTTATACATACTTTCACTTTTATAGGATCTTTGCTAGTAATATGCGCAAAAGTATATTTGCAACTGCAAACAAAATACATTTTAACTGTTGTTTTATGTCTTACAATGTTATAGGTATATGATTGTATATAATATGGTAATAATTCGGTTGAGCATGAGCCAAATAAGAGCGTATCATCTTAAAGCGAATGAGTCACATTGCTCCTGAAATGGTGCTGTGTGAGCTCAGCTGTGGTAGATGGCTTTTTATTTCCATTTGCTTTTACCTCTTTTCTTAACGACTACTTTCACAATGTACATACTGTTGATTTTACCTCTACCGCCTACGTTTTTTTTCTTTAAAAATGTACATACATTTTTGTCCCATAATGGCTATAAATATCAGAGTCATCGTCATCATCATCATCATCACAGTTTCACATCTTCTCCATTGTATAGCCAGAAAGGGATTGCTTTTGAGTGAGGTATTACTCTTACCACTGTTACCGCTACCTACACCTATTTTCCCTCTGTACGTGCTTTGGTCAGATTTTGAGATCATAAATTGTACACACATTTATTATTGCATGTCTGGAAATTGCCAGCCTGGCTTTAAAAAATAGAGGGAAGAAAAAAGTACTCATTCTTCTGCTGACTCTGGCAGTCGCGCAGCAGCGGTTCCCTATATATATTTTTGCTGCTGCACAGAACGCACATAAATCCTGTCCACTGACTAAAAAAAGATGTTGGTCATGAGGGTACTTAAAAGGCTTAAAAAATACTCGAGGTCTAAAATAGACAATAGACGGAGAAATGTCTTAAGTAATAATGCTAATATCAAATAATAATCTAAATTGTGAACATATGGGGCATTACTTCACGTAGCTGGAAAAACTTTAAACTGGTTATAGGGTATAGATTATAAAGAAAAATCGTTGATGGTGAATGGTGACAAAGAAAAGGGGATATAATTTTCGGAAAAATCCATTTCTAGCCCAAGGGGATTTTTTGAAAGAACAAAAATCTGGGTCGAGGAAAGAATGTCTTGCATTTTGGATTGTGGTTGATGAATTAAACATTTTTCTAATAGCCAGGGGTCATTTTATGTGCAATTTAGAAAGAGGTGGATAGAACAGGCAAAGGCAAAGGGTGACAGAAGTGGAGTGTTTGGGAGAAAGTGGGATTCAGACAATTTTAAGTGAATTCGAATTGATATGGATTATGTATTAGAGCTGGGTTAACTGCTTACGAGTAGTTGAGAAAATGCTTCTTACTGCGCGGTGAATGGATTTCAGAGGAAAGGAAAATGATAATTTCTGCAGAAATGACATGTACCAGTGAAGAGCTTGAACATTGAATAAGACGACAGAGTCCACTTTCGCCTCGAGTGATTTCCTGATGGAATTAAAAGCTGGAGTGGTGTATAATGCTGTTCATGGGGATGATTTAAATCGCAATGAACAGCATTGTGGCTTCCTTGAAAAATGAGAGGTTTTTATAGGAAAAAGTTGAACTAGATGTTGAAATGTGCCTTTTGAAAGAAATGATGGGTTGATAATAAAACGCAGGCCTAGTACTAGTGTGAAGATGATGAGACGAGGTTTTCTATATAGGCACTGTTATTAGTTTTGGTTGAGGAAAAGGAAATTTCAAAAGGACTATATAGGTTTATATTTGTGGGTTTTTGGAAGGAGGAAAATTCTTTGACTATTGTAGACGTAGTTTTCTAAATAGAATAATAAAATTTCTTATTGCGCTAAAACGACCCCAGAACTAATAGGTAAATGGCCTTAAAATGCTTATAGAAGAATTGTGAACCCAACTTTTGTTAGTTTTGGTTGAGAAATGTTCTATGTTCAGTTAGTCCTGCAACTACTATTGCTTTATTATAACTGTTAGTGCTTCAAGTCGAGTGGGAGTGAGCAAAACGACCGAATAAATCATTAACTTTTCCTTTAAATGACTTCCTGCTTGCTTTATAGAATGCCTTGGTCGTCCACCATCCAACTTCTTGACTTATTCTAAAAATATCTGTCTAGTGGCGCTTGCATTAATTCTATATATTTAATGTATCACGGGTACACAGACAGCTTTCCAAGCCGTTATATTAACTGTGCAATGTATAATGCTATATATTAGAACAGTTAGGATAAATACATAATTTATATAATTTAGTGTGTATTTTCTTGTTACACTGAAAGAACCACGGTACTACGTCAGTTGCTACCACAGATTTCTTTACCTTTCTCACATGCAAATTTACTTTACTAGGAACACAATAAAAACAAACGCATAGCCTCTGCATCGCCCGCAAACAAGCCTCATAGTATCATGATGTCTATATCACCGACCACCTCAATTTTGTATATTTTTTGCACACCTTTGCAAAAACTAACTAAGTAGGACTAGTCACCTTATATAATGAACCGCGCCGCACTGGCAACCTATTTCTACCGCACACATTGCTCATTAAAATTTCATTGTATGCTTTCCAGAGCTTTGCTGCTAGCGCTTGTTTCTGTGTCTAGAAAATCAGCCATGTACCCCGTTTGGGTACGAGTACACAAACCAGTACTTCTACTATTCCCCGACCAAATTCTTATTCTTATTCCTCTTTCTTCCTTGACTATACTCATGTGTTTATTTTCTTGTGTTTCTTGCCCACATCTTCATCTTCCTTTTGTCATTAAGCTTTTACATGCCCGCATGACCGTAAAGTAGCGAATAGGGCCACAGGTGGTCCGCTATGCTGCTGAAGAAGAAATGTAAACCGGGCTAGTCAATTTTTGTAGCTATATTCCTGAGTGCAGGTAGTAGTGAAGTAAAAGCTTCCCAACTGTTTGTTTAGGTGGAAAAAAGCTATTATCTGCGGGTGAATAAAAAATTCATTAGATTCTCATTGACTTTTGATCGGACCACTGGGATCCCTTTTGTGCCCCCAAAAGGGAGATGTTTCTCTTTCTAACTACCTTCTACTATATGTACTCTCTAGTAAAGAAGGAGAAATAAGAAAGGATAGAAATAGCCTAGCTATATACGAATACACGCAACTCTCTTCACTTTATTTCTTCCCATTTCCAACTATTCCCCTCTGTCTGCTGGCTATGTGTGTATGTATGTGTATTCTGTAGCTTGCCATTTTTATTTGGGTTCATCAAATAAAAAGAGGAGTCTTGTCTCTTGATGTTACTTTTAGCTTCTTGTTGGATGAATGGCTCAGAAAGTGGTTCAGTTAGGAGAGAAAAGAAGAGTGTAGAACTCCCCGAGCTTTTGGTTATGTGTTTGCATGCATGCACATTCCTGTCCATTTGGTTTCACGAAGAGAGAGGGGAAAATTGAAGTCGAAATTCCGTTGAGAGAAGATGTTTGTGTGTGTGCGGATTGTGGATATTCACGAGTAGCATAAAAGTAAAAAGGTTAAGAGGTTAAATAAAATAAAACTAAAGGGCGAAGCATCACAACTGAAACATGGAACGAAAGCATCGCAAGAAATGTGGCAATGGCAAGAAATTCACGTTTTATTAGCTGGCTTTCTATTCTGCTTTTCTGGTGAAGCTTTCAAGGTTACCCACTTTTTCAGTTGAACTTCCTACCAAAAATCAACTGATGGTAGGTCGCACCTGGTTAAAGCTGTTGTGTTTCACTTGTTTATGGACGGACAATCAGTTTGATTGGAGAAAACTCAGAGATGTGAAAATAACAGAGAATGCGAAGGGAAATGAGAGCACTCCCGCCGCGTGCAACGGGTGTTTGCCTTCATTATCTTTTTTTCTTTCATTTAATGACGAATGTGTGAACATGACAAAGAATGTAATAAATGATTGAGTTTGCACGTGTACACATAAATGTTAAAAATAAACTTCAAGAAAAAACGAAATAATGAAAAATGATAGTGGGCGGAAGTAGAAAACTTTGAAGGTGGCATTACGAAAACAACCATCACAAGAATTAATTCTGTTTGTAGAAGTAACGTATTTTGAGACATTTAGTGCATTATAATTTGGAAGCACTGATAAAAAGTGTAATAAACATGCGAGTCGCATGATGCGACATGTGTACAACATAACATAGTCTCATCTAATATGTTGGTTCATCTATGTTCGATGTTATTCTACGATGTCTGTATGAGTACAACTTGTCCTTCACCCAATTTTCCACTCGCGGGCATTTTCATTAGTACATCCTTACCTAAGTTGACAACTATGTACGTATGTATTTACTGGCAAAAATTCGTCGTAATTCAAAAACAATTGCGGTGTGCCCTCAGTCGAGTCCTTGAATTCTACAGAAACTACTCATTACTCAAAATAGTATCAGTATCACTAACTCAGTGTATTTTAAAATATGTATTTTAAACTCAATATGTCCTCAATTTTGAACTATTTATATCTAGCAGATTTATATATCTAGTTGACAAGTCGAACGATTTTTGTTGTATAACTTATTATCAACACAACACTTATACAGTTTTAAAACTATAGGTTTTAAACAGCTCAAAATCAGTATAATATGTGCTGCCAAAATAAACCGACGGCATGTTCAAAAGATAATTTTAGAGTAGTCCAGGACAGAGGACATGAATCTAAATTTTGAATTTTAAATATTTCAGATTCATGGGCAAAACAGTAAACATAACAGTTGTACAAAACTTATATTTGTGCTACCATTATAAAATCATCCAAACTTTTCTTCGAATTACTCTAAATAATACAACAAGCCTCAATTTCGACATTTTTACATGTTCGCAAATTTCAACATACGCGTACTTGCCCGCCCATATACGTTCCCACCCCATCTTCCCTTTCGTCCGTTTTAGTTTTTTTTCTTGGATTGCTCACATACCACGAACTTACTCATGTTCACGCAACCCCAACAAAAACAGCTATACTATATACTTCTTGTGCCATTTCTTCATGTGTACACCTGCCATCCTGACAAAGATATTATTATTACCTTTCATTCTACCTTTCATTTCCGCTCTTATTCATACAACATCATCCCACCCCTACACACTTTCTCCCTCTTAGAGATATGTGTTTATACACCAAAATAAACCCTTTTCACTGGCTTCGTCAAATTAAATGACCATGTTTAACTTGTAGACCTAGAAGCAATAAGGAAGTTTAGAAAAGTGTGCTCTCTTTTTCATCATTATTACCAAATATATTCTGCGGAACCTTTACTTTTTGTTGCAGTGGGCGAGGCATAAACCTTTCAACATGCTTATTTTTTCCTTGTCCAAAAGCTCAAACACAGTAAAAGCAAAGACGTTTTAACAAAAAGAAAAGATTGCGTAACCGATGAGAGCACGGAATAAACAGAAGCACTGAAGAAAATACAACCAGAGGCAAAAATGTGAACATGTTGACATGTATTTTTTCTTGTAAAAAATAATATCCAGCATGTTATCCAGCCCGACTAAACAAAACCATTTTTTACATTTACAATAAAAAATATGAAATACTTTTGTAACATGCCTATACACTCCCTCAATAAAACCAAAAAAATTATAAACACACGAGAACTTGGCAAGTTTAGAGAAAATAAAATATTTTGGAAAGGCCAAACAGCAGCAATTGCCATATAATGCCATGTTTGATCACAAAACAAAATATAAGCTAGAAAAAACTGAGCAGCCAAAGGGAAAATATTTTGAAAAATGCGTTTGAACAGAAACCCTTTATGAGAATAAACACAATAACAAAGCTAACCAAAAAATGGCCAATGTTTCCAGAAAATGCAATTTCCTCCTAAGAACTGCTTTTCCTACAAAAATGTTCTTTTCCTGTTCACAGCTTGGAAGCTTTCCTTTTAGAAACTTCATGGATGATCGAAATGTTTTTTCTCCTATATTTACTTTGCTTTGATATTACCCACCCGATTTCAAAATATTAATAGAAAAAATGAAATCTACATCAAGGAGAAAGCAGCAGCAGTTGGTTTCACAAACGTTAGTGAATATTATGCAAAAAGCTATTAAGAATTCATGTGTAGACTGCGTGAGTAACCTATACTTACACAATATTCATGGAAGACCTAACTTTACGAAACTACCTATTTCTTGACACAGCCTTCGTTCCAGCTAATTGACTTACAGAAAGAAAAAAAAACTTTTGCCCACTCCTCCTCCTCTGCTTTCTGAATAATCTGAATTGATGACGATGATGAAGACGCCCAGGTTTTTCATGTGGTAATTCCTCAGGGAAAAAAAGTGAAGCAGTTAAGTCATCAGGAGAGGATATGCTTCATACCATGCCACTATACACATAACAGTGCTGCATCAAGGCAATATCTGCTCGTCACTTTTTGTGGGTGGCGGCACAAGGAAAAAGTTTTTCAATCAATTTTTTTCCTCAGAATAATTTTTCTCTCTGCTTTTAGGGCCTAAAGGTGCGTTATTGAGTACACACACAGGAAAATCACAGACCGGGAGAAAAAGAAAATTGCAAGGCCAAGGACTAAAAACATATTAAAAATGGTAGCTTCTCGGAGAAAAAGACTAGACAAACTTATAGGTTGTTGCTTGACATGCAAGGCAAACTGGCAGAAAAGTTAACTTGGGACAAAACAAAATACATGGAAATGTCGGTTCTAAAAGTAGTTACCAAACCAGTTTCTTCCTTTCTTGTTAGATTTTCCTAAGCTCATAGTACTGCTGTTTGCGTCATTTGCTGATGTGGATTGTGTCTGTTATTATTTTGGTTGGTGCCACCAACTTGGTGGTCTCTCTACTCAACTCCATAGGAAAGACGTAAGCTGAGAAAATACCGTTTTGTGGGAAAAAACAAAATTTAGTGGGTAGTGTGGATCGTGATGACGGCATCAGTGCAAACATACAGTTATAGCGTCCAGGAAGGCAGACAAAAAAACTTTCTTTAATGGTTGCAAAGTCGCAGGGATGGTGGTGAAAGTGGCAAAAGAGCGGAGGGTGATTACGATGAATATTCTGAGTAGCTCACTAAACTTATGAGTTGACTTACGATATACAGAAATTGGAGATAATCATGTAAATATTGTATATTATATTATGGCGAAAAGGGTCTACTGCCAGCCACAAACGTATGATATTTTTTCCAGACTTTTTTCTCTCAAGAAGTTTTCCTCTTAGATTGCTTGACAGCTCCCATTGATTTGGTATGTATAAAAGGAAAGGCTCCGCCAAAGCCGTCAGTTCCTTTAGGAAAGAATAAAAACGTGTAGAAAAGGTTTCTCATGGAAAAACTCATCGTCCCGTGACATAATCGGTGCGGAGAACCTTTATAATAGCATACAACATATCATGCTGCGCGTTGCTTGCCTTAAAAACAGGATTTCAGGTTCACTGGAGGTTAGACATCAAGCTCATAGCTCTCACACACGTGTGCGGTCCTTCGGGACGTGATGATGATGATGATCAAGAAGAAGAAAAAGCGGTTTACTGTGTGGTGATTTTTTTCCCTTACGATAATATCAACAAGATTGGCAAAAAATAAGCAAGTTTAGGTATAATATGTTTTCTTCATGCAGCTATCAAAAGCCGCTTGAAGTTGACGTAGTCAATTTATTATGCGCTTTATTTTCTTCTCAAAGTTTGCTTTTGTATAGGAGCAACACACGTACAAGCATACACTGACCAAACAAAGTAGAAATGTACGGAGAATCTGCTGGCAAAAATGAAAGCACTTTGCAATGCAACCTAAAAGGGAAATGCCTATCTAATATTCTGCCAAAAATATATCAACTCTGAAGTGGTCGGCAAGATATCGGCAAGAAGCACAACAATCAAAATAAGACGGTTGGATCGTATCATGCAGAAAACGATTTTTCCGACCTTAGGTGGGTTTTCCTCTACAAATTTCATTCCATGCTGTGGCAAGACAAGGCTTGCAGCACAACGCGACGCAAGAGAAAAGATCGCTCTGCTGTTGACTGACGTGCTATATCGTATGCTTTTTTCATCTACTTTCTGTAACCAATACTAAATAACAAAAACAGACTAGTACGGTACTCGTACTTTTTACTTTCTTAGATTTTCATTCCATATATTCGTGTGCGTTTGAATTTTGAGAGAAGTTTGTTGCAGAAAAACTTTCTCTGTCAATGTCACTCGTAACTCAAGCAAGAAATGGAAAAGGTACACATGTGTGTTTGCCTGCTGCTTTAGGTTGATCTGTGATGGTGGATGGAGGTATACCTTACGGTAATAAAATGTAACTAGCAGTACGTCCAAAAGGTACTACGTAAGAAGCACAGAAAAAGTTTACAATCATCTCTGGTTTAACTTGAAAACATGGGAAGCTGAAATATTTTGAAATAGTGTGCAATATCAGTAATGTAAAGAATAATGTAGGTTTTCTTTCCAATTTGGTTTTTTCGTGTGTCAGTCAGATGTGTAGTGAAACTGAAACTAGTTTAAAAATTTAGAAATCTTATACCTTCTGCTGTGTGAAGTTATACAATAGAAAGGAAAAGCACTCAAGAGTAGCAGGAGTCAAAGAAGTTATGTTTTGATTTAATACGACGATGGTGTAGGCATAGATAATATTCTAGAATGGAACGGTATACATGCAGCTAGGTATGTGGCATGTGGCATCGTGTCATGCAGTACTTCTAGTGTCTATTGAAATAATAATTACATAATCCAATTTAATACACAGATGTTTGGAAAACAATTAGAATAAAATTGAAGTAAAAGTTTGATGTCAAGGTGGTTGGCCGGTGTATTCAAGCTCATTTGCTTTGGTATGACCAATACAGATATTCTGTAATTACCTGAATATTAAACAGGCAATATGGATTAGGTATATTAAAAAGCTAATCGACAATAAATATGAATTGCTTCTTAGTTTTGTAAAATCCTGTGTTCAACCATGCTGCATCTCCACTTTCACTTTTAGTGAAGACTTTCACCAACCTCATGCCACCTCTAATTACTTGTCGTTCATCAAGCTTGGCCACAATGAAGAACATAAATCACTTTTTATTCTAACCCCGCGTACGCTTTATTTGCAGCCGCTGACATTGAGACAAGGCGGTCTACTGTCTACGTATAGTGTTACTCTGTCTAGTTTTCTCTCTTCTTTATTTTTTTGGCTTAATAACGGTTAAGACCCAACCCAACCTGCAAAAGTTCTACTCGTAACAAATATCGTACTCGATGCTCAGTATTTGATGAAAGCTTTTGTATCCGGACTGGGTCTAATCAACGTTCCTGCACATTAAAGTGGTTGCAGTGTAATAAACAACGACACACACAAAACTAACTTTGCTTCGTGCTTTTCCCTCTTGTCTCGACATAATAGTACTAAACTGGAACTAACTTTTATTTCGATATTGCATATTTCATAAAGAAGTACTTTTTGTAGTAGTAACACAAGCATCTATTAATCGAACTACAAAAGCATGCACTTAAACACACACGCGACTATTTCGCTCCCTTTATTTTTGTATTTTTGTCGGTCTGAAGTATCTGTCTGTCTGCTAAAGTTGCGTAATAGAGGCGACCTAACAGCCTTATAAATAACCACTACTAAATCATAATCTCACTCACTTTGCTCCTCATTTCTTCGCTGGAAAAAATGGGCTCGATACACAGTATTAACTTCTATTTCTATTTTTATTTATGATTTTGCTTTCCCCCATTTTGTACACTCGTTTCTCCTTTCTTTTGACTTTGCTACTCGTGTGTACTTCTTTTTTATTGGTATTTTACTTACTTTCTCACCACTTGCTACAATCATCATAATCATAATGATCGTTATTATTATTGCAAGTTTCTCCCTCCCTTATTTTTTCCTTCATTATTGTGATCAATGTAATAATCATACCCAGCCTCGAGTCCACTTGTGATGACTATGGTCATAACCTTATACACTTTATATTCCCGTTTTCAAGCTTCTCATTTTCCTTCTTGGAAAACAGGATATGAGCCGGAAAACTTGCTGTGTTTATATATACTCTACTCACTTTGATTTTATTTCCCTTTAAACTAAACTCCGTTCCAAAATTATACTACGTTATTTTCTTTGCTGTATACACATTGTGTGCCTTTACTTTGCTCCGGCCGATAACGCGCTGTTAATTTTCCCTAAGTAAAAAGTACAGCCAACTAGTATGGCCATTTGCAACAGCCCAAATGGATGTAATAAAGCTTGCAAAAGGAAGAAATAAAACTTGAACAAAATGCTTTCTCCCATGCACCAAGCATTTTGCAGTGGCAACACATCACAACAACGACTATGCCATAAAAATTTGTGTTGGTGGTGGTGGCGGTTGTTAGTCGTCAAGTATATGGTAATAAAATTTTTGTGTCGAAAATATATTAGATGGGTGCTACTACCACTGTAATGGTTGTTGCAGGAGCTGGAAGTAAACAAGAGAAAGTAGTAAAGCGTGGAATTTTGTTTATTTGCATTTGTAGTGAAAATAATAAATGTACTTTACGTACACAGTGTAATAAAAATGCACTACTTAACTGTTTGGGTGTTCTTGAAGGTAAGTGCGGAAGGTGCAGCAGCAGTCAACACACGATGATGGTTTGGTGACTAGTGTGCTAGATATTTACCTATTTGCGGATAAACGTAAAAATATTGAAACACTGGTATCAAGTCTCAGAGAAATTGTCTAGAAATAAGCTTAGTAGATAAGGATAACTTGTGTCTGGTGCGAGGATGAATGTGGAGCACAGACTAAAACAGCGGTAGTTATAATAGTTATCGCGGATGGTGATCATCATGTGTGGTTGTCTTGTTTTTCCTTCCTTCCGCTTGCTGCTTCTGCACAACCTATTTATGACCCAACTAGAACCAAGTAAGCAGGTTTTACTGCACTGTCCTGGCTTTTTGGGTCGATATTTTTGTTGATCCGGTGTACCACATTATTTAGCAACTGAAATAACCATGTTGGTTGAGAATCATAATCATGATGGTAGGATAAAACGCAATAGGAGTATGAAAATGGACTTAGAGGATGTAGCCGTTAAGTCAGTGCATAGTTGCTGTAATTAATAGTGTACATCCCTTGCAAGGAATTCCCATCCTCAAGGTTTTTGAAGTGATAATACTGACACTTTCTTGTAGGTTTGTTGCAGGACTTTGCAGAGTAAGGTGAACAATTTTTAACTTGCGTCTTTTAGTTCACAAATCTTGACCTGGAAATCGTCTTTTAAGTTAAAATACAAATTAAGACTATGTTTATGTATGTACTGCAGCGGCTATGTTTGTGGTCGATTTATCCCATTTTATTGTTTACAATAATTGAAGTGAGTAGAGAATATCCAACATGCCCCTGTTTGTGCACTACATTATTAATGTAACATTAATTGTATTAATAGCAACAACTTTTAGTTAGAACAAGAAATGTAAGTAGGAAAAATTCGGAAAGTCCTGTGAAAAGAAAAGTCCACTTGATTTCCTGTTTTATTAACGGCACTGAATAGGACGCGGATATCATTGTCTGAAAATAAACCAAAAAAACCTTGTTTATGCAACTCCTAACTAGCATGACATCACACATTCGCAATAAATCTGCCTAAAACAAGTACCAACTTCATGGTTTAGTGATATCGGCCATCATGATAATGGTAAATGAGTAGTCTTAAGTATTTATTTGACTTTTATCCCTCACCACAAAAGCCGTCACTTTTTGACTGGCGATTTATCCTCCTACAACGAGCACATTGGCACTATTTACTTTCTACCTTAAGAAGTATTCTTTCTTTCATAATTCTATGTGGCGCTGATATAACTGTTGGGCTTTTGCCATTTACCATCAAAATTCTGTACTATTTCTATACTATTTTATGAAAACTTGGGTTGGGCTTCCTCTTTCTCTCGGTAATAAATCGAGTCACTCTTTCTCTCTTTCTGCCTCTTGTATGAATTAATGAGCATCCTCCTAAGTCATTTTTCTTGTTGCCATTATTCATAAACATTCCTTTCTTGTTTGGCTATTTTATTATCATCTGTTTTCTCCTTTCGAGTGCTAGCCAAAGTGGATGAGTGAGTGTCCTCCTTCTTTTTTACTCTTGAAGATTATTAGCTTCCACAACGCACACGTACGTGCTCATTCTTAACCCTTTCCACTTATTTGGTTTTCTTTTGCTCTCTTGTCACGCATAAGCTTGAAATGGAAGAAGGCAAAAGGCAAAGCCTATATATGACATAATTTTGCCATAATGCATAGTATATTTACATGAGATTTTCATGATGAGTGTGTGTCGTGTGTCCTTGGAACAGTTGTCTGTATAGTTTGGTAAAACTACTAGAGAAAGCTTAGTGAAATAAGTGGATATTGTAGCTTTGTTGTTTTTCCTCGCTTTTGTTTGAGCTTTGCAAACAAAACTCGTTTTTATATTGCTTCAGGTGGAATAATAAACAAAATAATAAATGGTCCCGGACGGTGAAGTATTAAGTGGAAGGTCTTGTCTGTTTAAATTATTATCTACAATGAAACCAACTACACCCTGCTGTCTTTCGAACAATGACTTGAAATAATTTGGGTGATAATCGTAACGGGTAAAATGGGCTAAAACTTTTTATATGTCATCATTCTTAATATCAGTATCATCACAATCATCGCATGATTAATTAGCATTATTTAACAAGTCAAGCCAAGTCAGGCCATGAAAGCTAGGTTTCCGCCAAAACATTTTTTGGTTCACATTCGTAAAGTGTTCATAATTCAAGCAAGCAAAATACACACAACAAAAATTGGAAAAACATTTTTTTGCAAAATAAAATATGAGTAAAAACTGGCAACGTGTGGGATACAGACATATATATGACGCAAGAGTACAAGAAGGGAAGTAGTGACACATGACTTCGTATTTGCTACACTGCTATTCAGACCAACTTTTTAAATTACTTTTTTCTCATGTATTGGGCTTCCACACATTTCTCCAGTGTACATATTCTACCAAGAGCAAAGCACAAGTTGCCACATAGCAAAAACCAAACCACAAGACAAGCTGGGTACTAGTAAATGGCAATTGCGATGATGATGATCTAGACTGGGTAAAATAGTAGCAGTACGTCAGTTGGATGTTGATTGCTTGAAAATTAAAGAAAACTACATTACTGTGCGAGAATGTGAATCGCGAATCTAAAAGGAAATTAGAGTTTTCACCCAGTTTTACCGGGTATTCCCAGCGTACATGCATGCATGCTGTTTTCTTTCGCTGCTGCTGTGTCACAAATTTTCTTGCTGCCTTTCTTCTTCGTATTATTAGGTAATAGGTATGCATGGCGGGTGTGTATACACACCAGGGGAAAAGGAGAGAAGAAAGTGAATAAACTTTGTTTCGCCTTTTGCTACAGACACACACAGCTTGTGTGATTTGAAAACGGGAGCAAATAAACCAACAAAAATGAATACTGCTAGCACATACAAACACACAGCAGTTTTCCTGAATGTCTGAATTTTTTTCTTCAAAATTTGAATTAACTGCGGTTTCCACTACTCACGCCGTCGTCTATTATGGTCCACGAACAAGTTGTAAATAAGTTTTTGTTTTTGATAATACGACACTAGGTGCTGTGTGTACGGTGTGTTGTGTGTAGCCTACGTAATATCTCTGGCATTTTCTTTGCTCTGTTATTAGAATGCTACCGCTGTAACGCTAGAAGCTGAGAGGTGCAAGTAGGTAATGAAAATCGTATATAGACTCTGGAAAACAAGTACTAGAAAAAGGGGACGAGAGTAAAATGAAGTTGAAAAGTGAGTTTTTGATACTGTCTCCTTTTTGAATGTATAATAAATGAGTTTGAAACAAAGTTTCATGAATAATTTCAAATGTTTTGCGAGAAAGTCAGACACTCGCACAAAAAAGAGAATGAATCTACATGCAAAATGTTTGCATGTATGTGTGCTGAATATAGGTATATTCGTGACAACAAATCGGATGATATTACTTCTTTATAACAACGGTTTCAATTCTGATACATGTGCATTAAATTGTCCGTAGCTATATCCGCATTTCTTGTTATATACAAGTACAATATTAAGAAATAGGATTCACTTCACTGCTGTGTACCTGCTACAAGTTTTATTTGGAAAGTGTCCATTAAAAAGCGCTTATTTATGCGGCACACACACTTTAAAAACGGATATGCTTTCCAACTTATTTCCTATTTAGGCACCAGTTCCACAATTTTTTCCTCCAGTTGGAAAGACAGAAACAAGATAATTTCTCTAGAGTACGATATAAATATTATTATCATAAAGAATACTACCTACACATGTGGCAAATATACCAAACAAAAAGCATACGTTGTATCATGCTGCTTTATGAAAGTCCAGTGAAAATACAATTATGCATCTCATTCCGCCGCCAAAACTACCACATCACGCCAAAAAAAGTGTTGTTTTGTAAAGCATGTTTATCCTTTACATATGCCAGCATGTTGTGGCGAGCAATGATGCATATACACCAAGTAGACATTATTATTGCACTTTTTCTCCGTCGTCGTGTACTCTGCTGTTATTATTACCGTTTCAGCGACTTTGAAGATACAACAAACCATTAGTGTTCCACCTCAGCACACAAACCATGCATACATGTATATTATGCATAATGATGTATAAAAAGTGTAACAGTAGTATAAACTGGTGATAGTAAAAACTTTTATGAATGGTTATGAGTATTATTTAGTTTATGTATACACCAACCCCCTATTAGTTTATAAGCCTGTTATCATCATCAGTATTCCAAAGTAGTTTATATTATCTGACAAGATATTTTTTCAACTTAAATATGCTCACAATTTGTTGATTTTTCCAGCAGACAGAAGTATTTAACAGTTGAAACTGTTGGTTTGTCTTGCCTTGCACAGTACAAGAACAGTGATGAAAACAAATGCAATGCTCATGCATTGTTGCTTGAATTTCTCCAAAGTTTTCTTTGTGCTTTCAATGATATAGTTTCCCGTTGTTTTTCAAGAGGGCATTTTCATGTATGCCTTGCTTACTCCCTTTTCCTTTCTCTATCATTTCATGAGCATTTTACGACCGTGTAAATGGCCTATTTAGATCTGTTGCAGTATATAGCGGTGGTAGTGGCAGTGTTGCTCCTTTTGTAATGATATGGTATAAAAAAGGCAATGACTGTTTTGGTTGGTGTAACTATTAACTATATGATAGCAATAGTACAATAAAAAAGTAGGAGTATATATTGCATAATAAATAAGAGTATATGTACATAAATGCATCACCATTCACCGTAACATATATAAACAATGTAAGAGTAAAATTGTGTGTGTTGTGTGAAGCAGCAGCATCACAGCAATTTATGTATAAATCATGATCCCCCGTACAATATTTCCTGCTTTCCCGGTTTCCAGTCATAATACTCATTCCCACTAGTTTTTTTTTACAACAGACGTACCTATTGCGTGAGCAAGAAGCAGAGTAGGAGAAAATGCAATGTCATAAAAAAGCGTCAGGAGAAAGAACGTAAAGAGAAAGTGAACAGTAAAAGATAGTGCAAAATGTACTCTACTATGAACGAACATAGTATACTTTCACAGTATTTGGAAATGTGAGGAATTTAGAGTTGTTTTGCTACTGAAAATGTAAATAAAAATAAAAAGGCTTAGGTTTATGGTGTTCTTGTTGCACCAGTACGTGTGAGTGAGCAGTATATATGCATGTAGACACTTTATCGTTCCTCTATAACGCCTTGGTGGTAACGTACTTATGATGGGAAATGTAACCTGAAACCAGAATACGCTTTTTCTTTTCATGAATATGCAAGTAAGACGCAAAAAGATTCTTAACTGTTTTGACAACGGGGCAAGGAAGAAGGAAAAATGTAAAAGACAGCTGAAGGACAAGAGACATCAGGGATGGTTAAAGCAAAATGCCATTAGCCAACCAAACGTTTCATCTATTTTCCGTTGAGGAAGGTCTGATCCACTTACTTGAAAGATGTTTCTGGTGGAATGTTAGGGTACAAGACGTTAAAAAGTTACTTGTAATATGACAGGTAGAGTTATATGACAATTAATATGGGATACGACGTTGCACAAACATAAAAGTCGCTAAAAAGACAAGCAAATACGAAACTCTGGTTTATGACAAAATTTTGTGAAGACATTAAGTCACGATACGCAAGTTTTTCTTGTGAAAACACCATCTCTAAGATTAGGTAGATATTTTGCCCGTTGTTTAAAAAACTGTGCTAATCTAGCTTACGCTGTCCCTTTAAGGGTGAATGTTTATCTGACATTCTCATTTACCCTGTTGGCATTACTTGGTTAGTAATTTATATTATCTTAGCATGTGCGTTTTAGTAAGCCACTTGTCACTATCTACCAAAGGTCAACTTGGTTGTGGGTATAAAGAAGCGATTCAGTAAAGTGAAAAATTGACTTTTAGAACTGAGTTTGTCCTGTCTCCTGTCCTTGGAATTTTGGAATGATAACAAGTAGTGAAAATAAAGTACCCAAAAACAACACTTTCTCAAACTCTGTAATTTCCCAGACTCTTTCCACATCACACTTTTACTCACTCAGTTGAGCAGTGAGTATAAAGAAGGGCACCAAACTGTCAAAAAATGTTATCACGAGGTGGTGGACAGAAAACAAGGAGACAAGCATAGATTTCCTTTATGTGTGTGTATACTAAAGTTTACGAGTTGAGACCTTGAGAATTTTCTCCCAAAAAGCTTGTGTATTTGCCATATATACCACGTACATAATCAGTCCAGTGGAATGCACTACTAGCACGAGCGCGTCTGCCACTATGTTAATAGCATTTTTATCAAAAATCACATACAAAATCCTGCTAGTAATACTGTACTTATGTACAACATGTCAGAAAACATTATTGTTATTACGGTTATTAAGCAAGTGGAGAAGAAAAAGGAGAGGGGTTATGATAATAATGCCCAACACATTTCAGCGGAGGAATACTTACCGTCTGAGGAAAACAGTGTTTTTATCGAAGCCAAAACTGCTTGTACACCCCCAAAACAAACTTTGGAGTGTGAAAAAACAAGGAAGAAAATAAAGTTTTGAAACTGGAAAAAAGAGAAAGAAAAAAGGAAAATAATTGATGAAGCTTTGTCAGTGACACTTAATACCGCTTTTCTCTGATAACTTCTTGTCTGTTGTGAATATTAGACTGCCTCCATTGTCCTTTTCACTAAACTACACTACAACACAACCAAGTTAATGTTGAAAAAGTGGACATGAGAAAAAACAAGAAATGTATGAGGTTAGTTTTTGAAGGACTCCCCGGGGTCTATTTTACCAAACATGACAGGCGGACGGAGATGGATACACAAAGCGAAAAGGAACATTTTTGTGTATCCCTCATCATGTCATTGTCGCATTATATTTTTGCAACGTTTTTTCTCAAATTGTGGGAACCACTCGCTGCAGTTTCTTCTAAGAAACTGTTCTAAGGTTTTACAGAACTTTTCTTGCATACTCTTTTAGCCCTAATTTATTTTGTCATTACAAAGACTTTTTACATTCTGTGAAGTTACAAACATACAAACTGTAAGCATTATCTCATTTGTGTAAGGCAGAGTGCGGTGGTTGCCAGTAGTAAGAGGAATAAACCCTTGTAAATGTTGAAGTAAGTAGCCGCATAGAAATTTTTATTCAAAATGAAAGAGTCGTGGAAGTCCACTAGGGTCAAAGAAACCTATTCCAAAAAACAGAACTCAAAAAAGTTGTAAGGGAACGGAGTTATGGCGTTTTTAAATTTGGCCGCCAGGGGGCGTGCGCTGGGAAAAAATTGGGGTGTCAATAGATGGAGTAGGGCCTAAGGAACCTATTCCAAAAAAAAAATTGAAAAAAGTTGTAAGGGAACGGAGTTATGGCGTTTTTAAATTTGGCCGCCAGGGGGCGTGCGCTGGGAAAAAATTGGGGTGTCAATAGATGGAGTAGGGCCTAAGGAACCTATTCCAAAAAAAAAAATTGAAAAAAGTTGTAAGGGAACGGAGTTATGGCGTTTTTAAATTTGGCCGCCAGGGGGCGTGCGCTGGGAAAAAATTGGGGTGTCAATAGATGGAGTAGGACCTAAGGAACCTATTCCAGAAAAAAAAATTGAAAAAAGTTGTAAGGGAACGGAGTTATGGCGTTTTTAAATTTGGCCGCCAGGGGGCGTGCGCTGGGGAAAAATTGGGGTGTCAATAGATGGAGTAGGACCTAAGGAACCTATTCCAGAAAAAAAAATTGAAAAAAGTCGTAAGCGAAAGGAGTTATACACTTTTTTCAATTTTTAGCGCCCTCTGGTGTGTTTTTGTGAAAATGTTTTTGGACCAGGCGCGAGGTCTTGTTGAGAGGTACAGTTTAGAAAAAAACAGAATTCAAAAATTCCATTTCTAAGGGGCGTTTTAGGGGCGACGGACGGGCGGGCGGGCGGGCGGGCGGACGGGCGGACGGACCGATACAGACAAAAGGTCCATTATGAATAATTAGTCTGCGGCTACTTAATAAAGCGCAGGGAAACGTAATCACTTAAACTTTAGTGAGTGCTATAGCCCAACCAAAATCCCTACAAACAACTACTACAAAGTGTGCAATAATGGCAATGGTAGAGTGTATTTTAGGCAACGTCTGTAGTTCACCGCGACGGATTTCTTTTCTGCCTCTCTCACTGTCGCACAATCAACTCTTTGGGTTTTCAAAAGGTCCTATTCCAATTTTATTCCTTTTTGTCCATCATCATCATTCATTTTCACTACGGATTTTCTCACTCATTTCCTCCATTTCCAGTAACGAAGGAGAAGTGAAGAAAAATCTAATATTTTATTTTCTTCAAGGACGCACTACTACCACCCACTTCACTCTCACTCCCGTCTCGCTACTGCTGTAAGGCTTTATGATTTTTTTTGAAAAATCTATCTCTTTTCAGCTTACTCAAAGATGTGGAAAATCCATATTTTTTCGTGTTCTGTGTAAGCTCGTAGTAATCGTCACTTGCATACTCAACTAGGGAGTGACCTTTTTTCCTATTCAAAGAATATAATAGTAATAATAATAATTTAATATTAAAGAACGACGCATTTCTCTCCAAAAAAGGGAAATCAGTATATGGAAAATTTCTTGAGTAAATACTGGCGAACAAATCCATTCCTCTTAAAAAGTCTACAACGAGGAAAAAGGGCATAGAAAACGAACCTATGAGCGACCTACATTTTTAGTAGAAGTGGTGACGAGGAGAAAGTACGAGAGTTCATGATGATGATGATGATGTGATCAGATTTATAATGAGTTTTCCCGTTAAAAGTATATGTTTATCCGCATATTCACAGAACCAATGATGCACTTGCCTATGGATAATGCCTACTTTGTAAGGAAGGCAAGTAAATTATATTTTGGAGAATTTTCCGGATTAATATATTATTATAGAAAGGGTAGTGGTACGCAAAACACAGGCACCAGCATCGGCTCACTTGCTCTACAGCAAGAAAATTCTTTCAAGATTGAAATTCTTTTTTGGACACATGCCCTTCTCCTTTCACTCTCATTCTCTCTGCCCTGTTTGCTCTCACTCTCAATAAGTACTACACACTGGGTGCCTTCATCTTTTTACATTTTATTACTACGGACAGCGCATAGCCTACAACTTTGAACTTGGCTCTACTTTCACTCCTCTACTCCCAGTCATTTCATCCATTCATTCTGTGCCATTTCACCAAATTTTTGTAGTAAAACTAAATTTGGAACATGAGTGCCTATAGGATACACATACACAGACTGTAGTTTCGCGGATATACAATCTTTCGAAAAATTCGCGACTCAGTAGGCAACTGACAATGGTGAAGACGACAGGTTGAAATATGTGCAGCCTGGTTTACTTCTAGTTGTTTTTTTGCATTGTGTGTTGTGTGTTTTTTCTGTATGACGACTACGAAAAGAGCATATACCAAAAGTTAAAGCATGGGGATAGCAAAAAATGAAAAAGTTTTTATGGCGAGGAAGAAAAGTTTGGTTTTAAAGGATGCTTTTGCATGCAACCTTTTATGTAACAGTGAAAGCTGTAACTAGAGAGGAGATGGAAACTATTCTCCGAATTTAACTCCGAGTACACTGTGCCTGTCTGCATATATACTCTTTTCACTTCCTTCCTTCCTTCCCGTTTTTGATACGATGAAAGAATAGTATAGCAATAGTAAAATATGTAGACAAAATGACGCATGCATCCCGTGCATTTTTTTCTTTCATGAATACATACATAGGTATGTACATTTTCCCTTCAAGGCAAACTCTAATAGTCTTACAAACTTTCGCTTTTCTCCATTATAAATCATGTATAATAAAAATGAATATTATTATATTAAAATAAAATTATAGTTTTTGTGTGGAACATTCCACTTCTCGTAGAATCGCTGCGAGAAAGAGAACGTCAAAAAATAAAATGAAAAAGCATGGTACAAGTTGAAAAGCAGGCCAGTGGGTCCTCCTCCCTGCCTTTCCAGCTAGTGGAGAAAAGAATGAAAATAGTGAAAGCAAACGAAAGCAAGGGAACGTACAATTTGACTGTATGACTAACTTACTCTTGAGTCTATCCATCTGTTGGGTGCATACAAACTCGGACGAAAAATACGTGAAAAAGTATATGCGCACATGTACACAAATATGTAATATATATATATATTTCCCATTTTTTGAGCACTACAAAAGCAGCCACTATTTTTGCAAATAAACTGAATCGTTTTTGTGAACGGACTACAGGATGAAGAGAGCGGCATCGTGGTATGCTGGTGGCTGTGCCGTGATGTAAATCGATTCTTTATACGCATATGTACAAAAAAATGTTTTACTTTTTTCTACAGAGATTCTCCTACTTTTTGTGTTGGTTCCTCAACCAACTCAGTCATATCAATGTATGAGTATATAAGCGTTGGCCAGTTTTGAAAAGGGAAACTGAAAAAAATAGTTGTGAAATTGTGTTGCTGCTGCTAGAAAGCTGTGGTGTTGGGAAAAGTGAAAGAAAGTATGGCAGGAAAAAGTGGAGAGATTAGTAGTCGGCTCAGGAATGCACAAGGCACATGGAGACTTTATATCATCCCGTTCTACTACTGAGCTCTCTGCTCTAGTGTGCTTTGCCTTTTTTATTACGAGATTTTTTGAAGAAAAAATGTAGAAGCAGAGTGGTGTTGGTGCTAGAACGAGAGAAACAGCATGATATTTTCAGCGGGAGATGACTGTCTGTGTTTTGCGCACATGTTTTGATGCTTTTGCTGGTGGCTGATCTGGTAGCCTTGCAATTTTGTTGGCATTTTGTTTCTAGAGAAAGAGTTGGTTGTGTAGAGATGGAAGGAAAACGAGGGATTAAGAGGAGGTCATCTCAGTTTTCCAAGTAGTCTGTTCCTTTTCTGTAGTACAGAAATGTGACAAATATTTATGCTCGTTGCTCGTGTATGTAAGCTCCATTTTAGAAGATCAGACAGGTAGTCCATTGAGAATAGAGCAGGGAAGAATGTATCAAGTTTTAAACTAAAAGAACAAGAAGTATACATACTTGTAAGAATTTTGAATAAAATTTTAATGAGCCAAGGGTGAGGGGATCATGTGCTGGTGCCGTTTTTTGTTGAATAATAAATTGTTGCTACTTAGGAAAAACGAGTTTATTATAAAAGTGGTGCTGTTAAATTACGAAGCTTTCAGATCTGGTTATTTTTGTTCATTAAAACTGTTTTGCTGGATTAAAGAGGATATTTTTACTTTTAGGTCCTTGGCATAAGGCAAGCAAGTAAAACAAGCAATTACCATGCAGTTAGCAATACCGTTATTTTGATTCGAAACCTCATAAACAAATCAACCAATATTGATACACCCACCAACTAACCCTTGAAAACTTACTAACAAATGCAGTTGCCTTATCGTCTAAAGTACTTTTTCTCTGGAGAGCAAAAATAAAATTAAGAATAATGTACACATTTGTTGGGTTTGCAGTAAATGCTGTGTGTTACATTACGTTCTACTAGTACACACGCCCCATCATATTTATTCAAGCTCTTGACAGTACACTTGCTACTACTACACAGCCCATTAGCATTGCACGCTTTCTTGGCGTACTTATGTTTTCAAGCAATGTAATATTATCAGAACTTGTGTAGAAGTTACAACCCACACACGTGTACACTATTATGCCTCCTCACTAAAATATATTATTCTTTTTGGCTACAACACTGCACTTGCATTTTTTCTTCGCACACGTCTTGCTAAAGGATTTTCTAGAGGATTGTCCTCCTCAAAGTCGAAGATCTTTCTTTTGGACTCTACAGAAAAAACGAGTTTGGATGATTTTTTTCACGGATTTGTGTGGCTCAGAAACAAAAGTATCCCAGAAAGAAGAATGACCACCACCGGCAGCAAAAACAATAAAAATGGCTTGTTCATCTTCCCAAAGAACACAAATTCTCTGTTTTTTTTCTGTTTCCTGTTTCCATTTAAGCTTGGCCTTGGCCTTATGCCCACAACCTTACATCCGCTGGAGAAAGGAAATCATCATTCATCAAGACAGTGCAGCTAAAAAACAGCTTGTTATATTCCAATTCGACAAGCAAAAGTAAACAGAGACACATACAGTAGCAGAGAAAGGAAAGATGCAATCTCCCTATCACCATCATTATCATCAGCAATACGATTTGTCTGGTCAATAAAACAGATGGTAAAAAACAGCCAAGAATGGATACTTCTTCGAAAGAGGAATAAAATGAAATGCAGCCTAAACTCACGCACACTCCCACACGTACTATCGTGACCAGGAGTTTAGCAGCAGTGGTAGGTTTTTTGTTATCAAGCTGCTTCTCTGTGAAGAAAGTGAACGGCACGCACTTTTCCATCCCAATTTATTTTTTGTGGTCCGAAGGGCAAAATAAAGATGTAGTTTGAAGGTCATTTTCTATGATCGTGATGGGATTGAAGGGAAAAAGGGTCGTTTCGGACTGATGGGCATTTGTACATGCCAAAGCCAATAATCCCAATAATATCTAATACAAGGAGCTGCTGCTGCTGCAAGTTGCCTACCTTGTTTTTTTGAATGAATGCATGGGTCATCAGGGACAAGTTCAATCAGACAAATAGTCAGTCAACCACGGGTTTTGGGCAGCAACCTTGAAAATGCCAAGAAAAAATTCTAAAAACTGGTTCCCGTGTTTCCTAAAACGAGGGGAATTTTGTTCGCGATAGTGAAGCCAGCAATTTGTTATTTACTCAGAAAATCTTGCTGCTAAGCCTCTTTGGTTGTGGCTTTGCAAGCCCGTGGTGGTAGAACGGAAGAGAAGGGAGAATTGGGAATTATTATTTTTATTACATTTTTCAAGCATTGGTTTATGCATCTACGTATATGAAAGGAGTAACCAATATGCCAAAAAGCATAGGAAAAGTAAAGACTCTGCAATATTTCACACTCCCTTTTGTCTTCTGTGGATTTGTTAGACTTGACAAAAAGAGGATAAATTTAGTTTAGTTTTGATTTGTCAGCACCTTGCTTAATGGGCTTGGAGAGGCTTAAAGATGAAAGAAAAGAAAATTTAGCAACTCACCCCTTTTTTTAGTTTGCTACTACATCAGCAGCTGTACCAGGATTAATATACGTCTAAAATAGTTAGAAGAAAAAGACGGAGAAAAGGTATGATACTTATGGCTGATAATGATATAAGAGGAGAGTGAAAACTACAGCATTAATTTAGGTAACTGTAGTTGTGCAGTGCGGTATATAAATTTGTAAGTCAACTTTCAGTAGTCTGAGGATGGCATATGTAGCATGTGGACAGAGAAAGGAGTTTTGGGAATGTAAAAAACTGCTTGAGTGACACTAAGGGGAAATATAAGTCTCTCAAAGTCCCATCAGGTCAGATTTCAGCATCAAGGCTAACGCCAAGTGCTCAGTTTTAACGTGATAAAACTTTATAAGAAGCAGCAGACGTATAACGAGGAGAAAATTGGTGTAACTATTTGTTATAATATTTGTTATTCATAAAACATTAAAACAAAACTGTAGCTGTACTAGTGCACTCATTCAGCAACAACTCATGCACATCAAATGTTGTAAAATAGTGATGAGAATAAACTGAAATAATGTAAAGTGTTATTCAAATAAAACTATCTAACTGGAGAAATACTTCAAGTAGGCACAATAAATTCTTGCTCCGCACATACATCAATGAGTAAAAGTCATCGCCTCTGGGCAGATTGGGTAAAAAAACGGAAAGGGAATCTTTTTTCTTTAAGAAGAATGTGCGTTTTTTTCTTCGTATTCTTCCTACATTCATGTAGTCTTGCAGCGCTAGCAAAAAAATGTTTGGGCATGTACGAATAAGTATGTACTTTAACATGGACGGTGATCATGATCTGATAAAAACGAGCTTGGTTTGTAGTGAATGCCGACTGGGACTGGAGGAATATGTGGAAAATGAAGTGCATAGCCATAATAATAAGCACTTCCTCTGGGTATTATGAAGCTAGGAAAAGAAAAATAGAATGCAAGCATTGTAGAGTCCCTGATGAATGAACATACTAAGTGAACAAGGAATAAAAGTTTTATCATTTGCTGTTGCAACACAGACGTCGTCTAAAAAGCATGGCATTTTTCATTCTGACTATTTCTGTCTGTTTCTTCTTCAAGATATACTTTTCCTAGTCTAGATAGCTGCAAGCAAAAGGAGAAAAAAACCAAGTGCATTTTTACTATTTTTCTGGTGTCACTTACACACATTCAAAGTTACTTAAAGGACATGCATATATATCCGTTTATATTATACATTCAGGCATTGGAGAAATGTTTTCTCTTTTTCTCCCTCTAGAGTAGTGTAAATAGAAAATGGGGAAAGTGGATAATATGGAAAACAAAAAAGAAAGTAACTTTTTGGGAGCGAAAAAGAGGAGAAATCCAGACAAAAAAACCTCCAGGGTTGATATGAGTTCTAGTGCTAGCTTGCATTTTCTGGTGAAGTGAAAGCAGCTCAAGAAAAAGTGTGAAGAAAGAAAAAGGAATGCCTTCACAGAGAGAAAGAAGAACAATGCTCTATGCAGAGTATACTCTCTGAAAAAAGAAGGGAAA
Organism: Entomobrya proxima; assembly: GCA_029691765.1. Classification (NCBI taxonomy): domain Eukaryota; kingdom Metazoa; phylum Arthropoda; class Collembola; order Entomobryomorpha; family Entomobryidae; genus Entomobrya; species Entomobrya proxima. Next base: position 25,065,327 of record CM056172.1, on the reverse strand, counting down.
ACGTCAAAAAATAAATAGAGTTCCGGTCGCTGCCTTTCAATTCTCTCGTGGCAAGATACAAAAACAGACCAGAGAAAGAAACAGGATAGAAAACCCAGAAAAAGGTCTTAAGGCATTGTGGAACATTCTGGTTGAAGAATCTGTGAGTTTGGTGTTTCAGCTTTTTTCTCTTTCTTTCTTGGACAGTAAAACGAAAACGCACGCTGTGTTCCAGCTAACACTTACTAGTAATATAAATGGCAAGAGAACAAGCTGGGCAAATGTTCTTCGGCACTGGCATATTTTTCCTCTTAGGTTTTCATCAGAAGATCATAAATGTAAGAATGCACACAGAGAGAACGACTGATGCAAACTGAGAAGAAAAGAAGGAGGCAGGAAGCTTGCAGCAAAGGGACAGGAAATAAAATGTCGACAGAGTATTTTTAGAACTGCATCCGCATCCTATTCTCTTGCTGTCCCGCTGTCGGCGTATGCATAATAGCAGTGGGTAAATGGCTAGATGAACGCAAGTAAAAAATGCATTAAAATGCATGAAGACGAGAGACAAGAAACTAAAAAGTGAATACGGCTGGAACTACACGTTTTTGGAGTCAAGTTGGCATTCTCCTACAGATCTGGCAATTCGTGTTGGTATTTTAGTATTACATTGCAACTGATGATTGTATGGTGTTGGTGGTGATTCAATCAAATAAAAGTGAAAGCATGAAGCAATGCATATCCTAAAACATGGCAATGACTGTGCATACTGTTGAATGAAAAATGCAAATGAGAGGAATTTAAGGTGATTTCCAGTCATGGGATGAGTTCCAATAGAAAAAGTAGACTAGGAGAATGCAGCTTTAAAAGATTTTTGGGGGAATGGTAGGTAGTTTATTAGTTCGTAGTGTATACTGTAATGTGTTCCATGCGCATATTAATTCAGTTTTTAATTAGCGAGCGAATACCAAAACATAAGAGAGAGAGAGAGCTTTTTTGGAGAGAGAACTTATATGGATAAAAACCTGTGGATGTTTGGCTTTTGTAAAAACGAACATGAAAGAATGAAGGGGCATTACAGGCAGGTAAATTAAAGAAATGTTTTTGGTCGCTGTACTTTTCTTCGTCAAAAATTGTTTTAATTTCCGCTGGAACAATGGAACGGAATAAGTAAGACATGAAAATATCGTGACTTTGCACTTGACACGGACGAAAAAAACGTACCGACAGAGCCGGTGGAAACACAAAGACTCGTACCTTTTGTTTTCCAATGTGGCTTTTAGTCTCATCATCATTACTTAGGTTTGAATGTGCATGGGTGTTTAATTGCTTCGGAGTTTTCGAGAAGAATTGGCTACGATGCCATGGCTGTGCTTGCACCATTACCAAAAGGAAAATATGAGGAAACAGGAAAAATGCATTTTGAGTTCACTACTCTCTTTCTGCTTTGTTGGTAATAGCTAAACGTTGTGTCGGCTAGCCTGCCTTGAATGTGCAGAGGAATGCGCACAGCTAAATTGTGTGCGGGTCAAGAAACGTTTTGTCGGTTGTTGTGCTGAAAAACGTGCTGGTGTGTAGTCGAAAGCAGTGAGAAAGTAATTAAAAAGAACACGCATGCAGGCAGACAAGGTTATATTGGTAAGTTGTTTGTGTCAGTGAAAAATATGCAAAGGTACACGTGCCAGAAGGGTTGGAGAAAGGGGAAAATTAAACGGTTTGTCTGTGAAAAAACTTTTTGGGGGAAGTTAATGAAAGCCATGCATAATATAACGGAATAGAGTAATATATTAGGATGAATATAACTACATCGTAAAACTAATAGGCATATAAATTTACTTGGTGTATGTTAGTATTTGGAGGCAGGCTTAATTGTTAACCAGGCATAACCGATGCAATTAAAAAACGCACACTGTTATTATCTAAATTGTAGACCATTACTTTGTTTCAGCTGAATTGCAGGCAGGTAGGTCAGTTTTGTTATTTTGTGAAAAAAGTATGGCCTTTCAAATATGCATGCATGAAACATTGAAAACACTGAAACATTGTATTGGTATATTTTCGAATTTCATTGCATTATTTTGACAGAAAATTGTTTTTTTTTGAGTTGGAGTAATATGTTCGTTTATGCTACTTACTCTCTTGCCAAGCGATATGCATAATGTTTGGGTTATAATAAATAAAGTAAGTTTTAGGAAATACCATGAAGAACTGTAAAATAGATTGTGCAACATTTATCATTCTCAAGGTCTATTACTCACCAGTCAGCGTTAGTACTCCATTCTATTTAAAATGCATACAATACTTAGAATTACTACCACATGAGAAAAACGCTTAACTTTTTCACTATTGCTAACATTGGTTTTCTAAAGCCAAATATGAGCAAAGAAAAAAGCCATATATTCCTCATTCCTCCATCAGTAAAGGAAATGAACAAAAAGAGAAAACAACTTTAAACAAGAAACTTACAAAAGAAACGCATATATCAACACATTGTGTACATTACTCAGCTTTCCACAAAACTTACTTTCACTTTTGGCCATTTTACTTTTGGAGAGTAAGTGCAAAAAATCATATTTCTTTTTTCCTCTGAAAATGGAAGGAGTACATCAACAGCCAGCACTACACTGCGAGAGCAATAAAGCAAATTCATACAAGAATATATTTTATACACTGCGAAAACACAAGCACACACACAAAATAATCTACATATTAGGCATGACTGCACGCAGCGCTAAATCCATTGCCATAATCATCATCATCAGAGCAACTTTTTGTGTACTTTTTAGTACTCTATACTATAAAGCACACATGTGCAGCCTGCCAACAGAGACGAGGAAGAAGGAGAAAGTCTTTAAAATATTGAGCCTTATTATTCCAATCCTCACGTCTCGCCGTATGGCTTCTTTATGTACTACGCACAAAATGCATAATGTGCACATTTTTTTCCTTCCGGAAGAACGCCAAATTTACTTTCTTTCTTTCTTTGGGAATAACATGAGCACAAACTCCCACGCGTCTAAAACTGCCATGTACAAAAAATTACAATAAAGAGACCGACGAACTTCCATGATGCGAGCGAAAAAATTCTTCGAGTAAAAAGGCTCTGTCGTTGGTTCAAAGAAAGTATAGGACTACCGCAGCAAATTCAGAGGACCAAAGTAGTGAGCAAGCCAGGGAGCATTTTTTGTACTGGTCGCCACATGTATTCCATATTACTTTACAGGGTCCCTCCCATTCTTATTTTTGCTTCAGGGACCATTATGAATGGCCCTCTACTTTGCACAGTTTCCTATCCGAAATGGTCATTACTTGTGTTACGCACGAAGTGAAAATCCAATAATAAATGGATCCCACTCCTGCAAAAAGTGCTTTCTCTGCTTAGTTCAACAATGGCAATTATTATAACGACAATGCACACAAAAGCGGAACCCGCGCAGTATTCAACTTGCCAGTAGAAAAAACCAACTTTGAATGTTTGCGCTTGCAGAAGCAGCAGAGGGGAGCAAACGCGTATTCATTTCAAAAGTGTCTAATGCTTTACACAGACACAAAAACGGGACATTTTCTGCAGACCCAAACAACTTTCACCGCAAAAGAGCCGGAGCCATAATAATCCCTTATTTCTCGTTGTAATAATAACAGAGGCTTTCGCCACACGCATCTTTATTCCACATCGTGGCCATATCTGGGAATATCATCTTTCCCTTTATGGATTGTCACCACGATGGTGATACTTGATGGTCATGATAGTATCATGACGATGATGATGCGATTGTGGTTCTGTTCTTTGTAGCTGCATAAGGCGAAAGAGATGGAAAAGGCACGAGCAAGGAATCTGTATACTATTTTGGTACCGTACAGCTATTTCAGTAAGCTTTTTATAGAAGTGTCGTTTCTGTCAACCCCATGTTTTCCTTAAGGAAAAACACGAGCGCAATATAAAGCAAGACACAAAAGATAAGTCTGATAAATATCCAGCCAGAGAGACATTTAAGAAGATGGAGACACGAAGATGAAAGAAAAGAGAGCTGATGTAAGTAGCAGCATAACAGCCATATAATAAATTTATATTTGGATATGAAAACCACTTTGGTTGATGCAAGTAAAGTTGATATTGAAGGAGTGGGAGGATGAGAAAATGCACTACTATTGCTACCACCGCACCGTGCTGCTGCTCTTGTGTAATATAATCCTTTTGAGTTTTCTTGAGTCAGATACTCTCCTGCAGCAGATACATTTTTTCTGAGTGAGTGAATACATATTTTTCTAACGCGGAGACATTTATTTTCAGCTGGTAGTACTTGTTTTGTAGCTATAATACCTTGGTTGATACCAGTAAAGATAGTATTACATGCAAGTGATATTTTGGGTTATAACTGTAAAAATGTGCTTGTTTGTATGATGAAAGTGTTGTTTTTAATACAGGAGCATGTTTTTATATTATTTTGTATTGTAAAATTGAATTTTTTCAAGTGGTGTGATCTGTTGGAGTTGAGGACAGACTTTGTCTTTTTTGATGGTGAAGATTTTTCTTCTTAAAAAAAGTTTCAGCAATAATAATATCCGGTTTTGTGGGAAAGTATTTTTATATATTCAGAAAAGTCTGAAGTTTTGACTGGTTTTTCATGGGAGATGATCATGTCATGTTCTATGCTGATAGTACACAACCAGCGGTTTTTACGCTGCATTGCATTTTTATTTTGTGCGTATTTTAGATTGTGTTGGGCTTGAGAATATTACATTCCCGGTTCGTTGCCTGTTTACTACAGAAAAAAATCGTAAAAAGGATGTAATGGTAAGATATGCTACGCAAAAGAAAGCAGGGAAAATGAGGTGTTTTTTGAATCATCATTTTGGAAAAGATGTGTGTGGTGTTGAGAGTGATTGTTGGTTTGGGGTAGTGACGCGTGTTACTTCAATATATAAAAATGTAGGTAGTACTTTAATGCACTATTAAGGATAAAAATGTGAAAGTCAAGGTATATTTTATGTCCTGTTTTTGATGAGATGAATTGCGGATGCATAACGTATTCTGTTGAGCGTGAAAGCTAAAGTCGAAGTGGAGATAGAAATATACAAGATAAAAAGAAAAATGATGAACGTGCTTATTTATGTAGATAGGAGTGCGCATCTAAGGTGTTATAATGGAAATGGTGATGATGATGCACCATTGCACCGCTGCATTAAGGATGCATTGCCAGCTTTTTCACGTACGTCATCAATGCAACCTCTGTATTGAAAGCAGTTATATGGAAGTGCATTACTGCACGTTTTGAACATTACGTTCAATGATGTGCTAATAATGCATAATTGCATTAGAATTTGGGTTTTACGATTGAAATGCATTAAAATACAGTTTATACTATATTAAATTACCATACATTTAAAAAAAGGTTTACAAATTATAAAATTACGTCCACAACGCAAAGCAAAAGAAACGCACACAAGAAACTTTTGTTATTTGCAATGCTACAACCCACTCTCAAGTATGTCTGTTAAGAACACTTTTTTGCACAAAACGAGTGTGTCCATATCCGGGTTCTAACTTCTACTTTTTGCAGTGAATTGCTGTACACTACATTCTCATTTCAACTTTTCTCTGTTGTAACACACTCCACACTCCAGTGTCATCATCCACAACAACAAAGTTCCTTTTTTATTTCTCAGTTCGCTTTCTCTTCTTTGCAATGTTGAACTTTCGTATGAACTTGACAGGAAATGTCAGTGTGCCAGTGCCACTACCATCATCAACTCCTCCACTACAAGAACTCCTTGCCTTCTCTTTTTAGCAGAAGCAATAAAGAAAAGTATAAAAAAGTTCAACTCAAATAAAAAAGTAAAAAATACGAAAAAACTAAGTAGGCGGACACACTTTCACTGGCAGCCCAACTCTACATACACACAGTAAATATACACTCCAACCCAATTTCATGTAAGCCCATATACGTTTGTCATCCTAAATGCTACGTTCTTATTGACTACTCTTTGTTCCCTGAATTTTAGGTAGTTATCTCTTTTTTCAAAGAGAGAAGACTATATTCACAAAAAGTAAACTTGGGAGGACAGCTAGTTATACGGACCCATCTACCCCCGTCCACTCCACTTATTACAGCGTTTCCTCATTCTTATCCTAGTTTTCCGCCACCTTTCACCTTCAGCCTTTCCCATCACTTTTACAACACACAAATTAAAAAAGCATCAAGAATCCTGCACAGTATCATCATCATTATCTTTTTTGCTTGGTATTAGCAAATAAAGAACCGTCAGGACAGAGTAGAGCCAAACGGCTACTGCTGCTTCTGATTGTGGTGATACTGCTACCCACACACAATGAGGGCACAGTTTACGCTATAGAGAATTAAGCTTATTTGATAATGAGAAATCCTCTTCACTTCCGGTGAAAAGGATTCCTGTCTATCCATTGTGACTTCTTTATTCTGCACATCTTTGGTATCACATTTACAGTTAAGTTCCAGGGAAAAAAGTTTCACTTTCTTTTTTCTCCGCGGGATAAATCTCCACTTCAGTTGAACCGAATTTTGCTTTACAGTTTGTTTTTAAGAACAAATAAACTTTTCTTGTCTGGACTTTTTCTGCTGTTCTACCTCCACACTGGACAGGATAGAGACCATGAGCAGAAGTATTATTTATATACATACACATACATTGGCATAAAGTAAACCAATAAAGGGTGAAACGAACGACAAAGTTTTTAACTTCTTTTTTACGGGTTCGTTCCCTGCAGTTTTATTTTCACTATCCATTATATACAATATACATACGTTCCAACACTCCATGATATATACTTATACAGAATACAGAGAAATAGGTACGCTCAGATATACTTATACACATGGTCACAGCGTGTATGGATTCAGTAGGCGATACTAATTACCAAAAAATACTGAACGACGATAGAGGGAAGTATGAGCAGGAGAAAGCAAAAAAACTTTTTCACTTCGCCATTATCAACATCTCGCGCTTTTCTGCTTTCCTGTCGTGAGCCTTTCGTTTTCTTAATAATGAAAATTCTTGCTTTGAACTGGAATGCTGCAGAGCACAGCAAAAATAAATGTTTTCCTACAAAGCAGTTGCAAAGGAAAAAGTTATTGCTCAAAAGGTGAAAGAGCATCATACTAACAGCGCATCATCATCGTCATCTTGGTCTACCTAGAATTGGTTATTGCCGGAGAAAGCAGACGGTGGAATGCTCTCATGAACTATAAATATATACACCTACAGTTTCTGGCCATTTAAAGTTTTTGTTTGAATATCATGTAAGGAGAGTCATCCAAAAAATACACCAAAATATCAAACATACCTCTACAAAATAGCATTAAAGTTATTTGCAGGAAATAAATATATCAAAGAAATCGTTTTTTTTCATGCAAATTTTGTCGAAATTTGCAAAAAAGTAAAGATTTTTAAAACAATCTGTTCAAATGGAATAACTTTCTCCTAAAGATGTAAAGAAAAATGAAATACTATGTTAAAATTTTCGAGGAAGAAAAAGGGAAAACTAAACAAAATTATAGATGATTTTTTGAAGAACAAACACGTACTAGTATCCTTACATAGCTTTACAATAATACACAATAATACACAATAAGGTTTTCTTCTTGTTGGATTCTGTCTATACCCTTAAGCTATAAAACGTAGTTCTCCCTCACAATAATACGCACCATATTAAGTAGCTTTCTCCAATAATGCCACATTGCACACTGGTTTAACTGTGGACAAGAGAGTGAGAAAGCTGGAGGAAGAAAAGAGCACAAATAGCTAATTTATCACTGGCCAGCAGAACCAGATGCTTTGGACCAGAGCACGTCAACATGACCACCATCAAGTAAACGCACTCTGTATGCACTATACAATAACATGAAAGGGACAAACGATATAATAACGTATGTACATGTCTTTCTAACATTGCACAATAGCCGTAAAAAATAAAAATAAATAACTTTTTCCAGTTTTAAGCTTATTGGTTTGGAAAAGGGAATCTTCGTCCCTTTTATTCTTGGCTCATCCATTCGCTTATCTAGACACACCATACATTTCCCAAAATAATACATGCACTCAAGTATTAAAAATCAAGAAAAACTAGCATTCAGAAAGAGCATAAAGAGAAAGTCCGAGGCAAAAAAAACTAATGACCATCACAATCATCAACACCATCAATAGTCGAAAGCCAATGACTTTGTGGAATACATTTTTTGTCTTTTTTCTTTTCCTTAGCATTCAGCCTGACCATTAGCACCGTAACTAAAAATCCCTGTATGAACATTAGCGCGTGTCCTGGGGAAAAAGTCGAACAAAACGATCACTGCCACACACACTCCCTTTAACAAAATGAGTTTTTTCTCTGGACGCTAAAGAAAATACTGCCTAGGCCATTTTTTCTGGAGATCAAAGAAATTTATTCCTTTTTCTCATCTTCTTCTCTATTCCGAAATAACGCACTTTAACTATTACTTATAAGGGCACCTTGTTCAAGGATCCTTTTTTGCTAAGTATACAAATACATAAAGCTCTTTATATTTTTCGGCACTTTTCCAACTCTTCTAGGGAGAAAGCAACTATATTACACTGCCATGGTCGCTGTGGATAGTAGTTGATACGTTCTGACATTTTTTTCTGTTTTCCCTTTGGAATTTTTCTTTCCCACACTACTCCAAGTACTGGGCAGTTGCCTATTTTTTGCCCTCGAAAAAGTCCTCGTTTGGTAATGCGTTTTCTTTCGATATTTTCCATCAAGCAACCACCACTACCACTGATACTTTTGCTGCTCCAATGCTTATGATGCTATGCTGTGCTTTTCCTCCACATCACAAACAACAGATTACTGCATTTCGTTTTTGCAGAGTGAGGTGAAGTAGCCCTTGGCGAATTCGTTCCCATTTTATTTGATATCATCATCACATATGATGGAAAAAAGAAGGCTGCTAAAGGTGTAGATTTTTTCTTAGCAGTGTTTGACTTTGTAGCAAGGCAAAATTGTACAAGGAAAAATTGCATCTAGTAAAACTTCTCGTCTATCTTCTGCTTTCCGTTTCAATTGCCTACATCAAAGGAAGAGCACTAACTGGTTGACTGCCTAGAGATATGCAAGCTTTGAATTTCAATTCTGCATTGATGTCCTCGAAGCTTTTTGGTGGTGTTTATATGTGAGAGTGATGGGGAAAGGAAACTGATAGGTTGACTTTTTGCATTTTCTGGTGAAAATTGCTACTATGTGTGCTTTTCGGATAATAGCTTTTTGCAAAAAAGACGGAATCCCAAAAGGCAACACTAAAATGCACGCGTTGCTTCACTTCAAGGATATTGGACCCTAGTGTGATGTGAAGGGAAATTGGAATGTGATAAAAGGAATAAGAATGAAATAAGAGGGAGTGGACACTCTTGTGGTCATTGCCAAACAAGCAGCGCAAATTGACATTGGTGAAGATGTAGACAATTTGAGTCAGTTTTAAAATTCAGAGATTCGATTGGGCGTTTGCTCTTTTTTGGCTGGTTATGGCTCATTGCTAACTGTGTTGGTTTGTTATTTTAATGAGCTGTCCATTTTTGGAGAAAGCACGGGTACAAACTAAAAATAACATGAAATGCATGAGATTGTTTGTTGGCCAAATTCCCAATGAATTCGAGATGAGCCTTCAAGCGTACATGTGGTGATGTGCACTGACTGCAAAATGAAACAGGAGAAAAAACCGAGGCGCCATACCATCATCAATGTTATTAGCATCACATTAGTGTGTGTATGTACGTGTTTGAAACAAAATAAGGATCCTGAGGGAAATAAAAAGATTTCATTCATTGCATTAAGTATGTGCATATTTTTGAATGTAGAGAACCGTAGAAAGCAAAAGATCATCAGAACGAGGTAGGGATTGACTGTGGTTGTCTTTAACGGAAACCTTTCCTACACAGCAAGACAGCAAAATGACGTGTGGTATTTCTACTACAGAAAATGTGCGTCTTGTATACACAGGCACACATGTGTGTGCGAACAGCGGAAGTAAAAGGAGATGAATTTTAGTTTGCTCGTGTGTGTACGCTATAGTATATTTTATTGGAAAACGGACATTGATGAATAAATGTATGGCTTTCTTATTCTATCAAGTAAGCTTGTAGTCATCCATCCGTCCAATGTACTTCCCTGCGTGAGAGTACCGACCTCCTGCTAGTCACATCCACATCTTGAGGATAGCAAGAAAATGCACACAAATAGATTCTCCGCTTTTTGTTTTATTGATCTTTGACAATCTACATTACCTCCTCTCGCAACACAACAGTCCCATTTCTATACGTTATCCGTCAACAAAAGCATGCTGGTGAGAAAAAGAGGGAAAGTGAAAGAAAAATAATATCTGGGAAAGAAAGAAAGACTGCAAAGAAAAAGCCCCATGTGCCATTCATAGCATTTTTCTGAGTCTGACTCTCTTTTTCCCATTTTTTTGTTCTAGAAAAAGATTTTGTTTCTTCTGAGTTGAGAAAGGAAGTCCCTTGTGAGCCTCATTCTTTTGTTGTCGCACCGTTTGATTTAGAGCCGTGACACTTTTGGTTATCAAATTATGTCCTTAAGGTGCTTTAGGATAAGCGAAGTAGGTATATGTATATAAAGAAATAATGTTCATATATGTGTAGACGCATTTTATTTCAACATCTTCAACATGTCAGACAATAAAGCATAAGCCATTACTGAGGAAAGTGCAAAAAACACTATAAGATAGTAACACTTAAAAATCTATAGATAAACCCTGTTGTCATTTTTCCTGTGACGACAGCGATACGTGCCGGAAGTGGAGTTGGTTGTCGAAACAAAAAGCGAAAAGGATGAACTCTTCTTTCCAAGGACATTTTACTTACCAACGTCGTAAAATAAAGGAACATGTCAACGTTTTTGCTTTGTTGGCGAGATTAAATGAGAAATTTTGGAATTGAGAACAAGGAGAGAAAGTAAAAGCAGCGTGTAAGATATGTATCTGTGGTGGCGTGAGTTGCATTAACTGCATTTTGGGTTCTCCTGCAAAAAAAGTAAAATTCGTGTCAAGTTAGGAGATGCCACCACAAAATAGGCGATGGCTCTGATGATATGAGGACGTCAAGGCATGCGTTGTATAACGAGCTGTCTTGTTTTTCTCTGTCAACTTTGAAGTACCTCTCTTCTCGGAGAAAGTGCAAATGCATTAGCTGCATCATCGTCATCACACTCAACAGAGCACAAATTCATACCAGAAGAACGTCCATTCCAGAAAAGTCCTTCCCTAAAGACGAAATGTCCCTTTTTCTTTTCTTTCATCTACTCTATACCTACTCTCCGTGCTCTCCTTTCTCCCATTGTTAGGTCACCATTCAGAAAAGAAAAGGACGAACAGAGACACAAAGAGAGAAAAACACATTTTTCTTTTTTGGTTCGTTCATTTTTAAAATGAAAGGTGTACACTGACTAAAACTTACACATACCTATATTCCAGCAAAATAAGTCACATGTGAGGTAGTAGTGGTTGGTTAGTTTTGGTCGACTAAGTAGGTACCTTTCTATATCTTTTCACCAAGTGCACCGCTATTTTTACGGACACGGAGAGATAGGCACCATCAGGATGGCAGGCAGGCAGAGAGACAAAGATTTATTTTCTGACACGGCGACACAAGAAGAGCGACATCCAAGAAAAATATATGGCTTTCTTTTTGTAGCTTATGCTACTGCTGGAACCCAATCGATATTTTTATCCGGCTAGGACCCCGCCTGTTAGACCTGTAAAAAGTAGGGAATATTTTTTCCTGTACACAGTTCATTTAGAACAAGAAAAAAGAGTTTTGCAGAAATCGGTGAAGCTATATCTTTTCACACTTTTATCCTTGCTTTTGTCTGTATGTACTTCTTCTTCAAGTTAGCGGTATGTTCGTCCCCCTTTTTTATTCTGGGACTGGGATTTTTGAGAAAGAATAAAAAGACCTCTTGAAGATTTCTGCTCTTAATTCAATGAATGTAAAAAAGCAGCAGTGGTAGTAACAAAAAAAACTTGAAGACGCAGTTTGTAGTTTATTTAAGAACATTTTATAGAAAATTGTGTGCTATACCTAAAGAAAAAGGAAAAGACTAATAAAGTATTTCTCCCGTTTTTTACGCATCACTCCCCTTTCTCTTGACTGAAAATGGTTCTCTGCTACTCAATCAATAGAATAATTCATGAGAAGTAGAAGCAAAAGATGTTAGCATGGTGGTGCAAAAGAAGCAATATTTACTTTTCTAAAAGCCTCCCAAAGAAAATACCGTGCAGAAACGAGCAGCATCAATGTGGCATGTACCAATATAGCTATATTATGTGGGCTCGTTTGGTTGAAGTTAGTAGATTGGTGTATTGAAATAAATGGGGGAATGGAAGGGGAGCGCTATGCTGATATTTATTATTGGTACTGGCATTGATTTTATATTTTCTTTTCTGATTTCTACTATTTTTAAGTGCAGTATATGTATATGTGCGCGTTATAAAAGTTGATATGATTTTCATTCTCTAAAGAGAAATTCATTTATTCTCAGTTGAATATTGGATAGATATAAAAACAGACAAAAGTCGTTCTTTCCACCAGATCCAATATCGGCTCAAACTCCACTCTCCACTTGCTAAATAAGTAATAGAGCAGTAGTGGTGGCAGGCTTCTTGTAGAGCAGCAGAAAGATAGGCAAAAGTTTTTATGGGCTTTATTTCTCGATTAAGTTTATGTTCCTTTCTTCTTCTTGGACTTACTTTAAGCCGTTTCTCCTTCGTTTCCCTCCAAGCACATATTTTCTCTTCACACTTTCACTTACAATCCAAAAATGTGCATTTCATTCCTCGTTTTCTTTTCTTTAGAAATGAATGACAAGTTGAAGAAATCCATTAGAAAAATCCATTGCTCTTTTTCTGTCTTGAGCAAACGAGCATCTTACACGATCCCATCTTACTACTCCTACAACAACAATAATAACAACAAAAAACTACATTCTGTTCTTGAAGTAGCTGTTAAAATAGTAGTGCATACTTCTCGCTCACTTATAGTAGTTGAACAAGAGCCGATGAAAAACTCCAGCCATTTGGAAATGAGGGATCAGACAACCCGTCACTCACGTCTTTTTTGGGCTACAGCCCGTCCTTTCCATTTCTTCACAACATAACGACAAAAAAGGGGAGAAATATGTAGTGCATTTGCACTTGTGCACTCCCTCTTGAAGGCAGACAAACAAAAATGTTTCTTGTTATTTTCTCTGAACGATTCTTGTTCCTGTTATCATTATTATTACCTCTGTTTTGTGTCCATCTGTCCGGCCTGTTAAGTGTTCTCACCCCAGTTCACTGAGCCATTGATAAGGACATTACTATTACTAACGATGATAATAGTGGCTATCCACATTTAATGGTGAGCTTGTGACCCATCTTAACAAACGCACTTTCAATGATTATGCATTTTACCAACATGTTAGTTATCACAAATATACGTGGGTATACACTATACACAAAGTATACAAAATTCATAAAACGTTTTTGCACGCATGCATACATTTTCGGTTTATTTCATGCGCTACACTAACCGTAATAACTATCCTTAGTGTTAAATGCACCGAGAAAAGAAAAAGAAGAACAAAGCGAAATTACTGTCTTTTCTTCTGTTAGTTGGAAAAAATAATGCTTCATTTCATTTAACCTTCACAATTGCCATTTTACCCGCTTACACATAATTCTTCTTGTTTTGCTAGCCCCTTTTGCTGCCGTATTATCATTATAATCATGGTTTTCAGCGCGCATGTAAATAGTACAGTTGCACTGGTGCTATTTTCTTTCTCCTTTTCATTATGCGTTGTACATAAAATTGGTATGGACATTATCTTCCTTCATGTTCATGGAATATACACGCAAGCACACTCATATTTTTTCCTTTGCCCTTACTTTTTCCACTTGTCTTTTCTTTTAATAATAATTCCCATTTAACCAAGGATCGTTTTTTCGTTCCTTTTTTCTTATCCCCATCGTCATCCTACTCATTCATCATATCGATTATTTCTTCATTTTCTGGTTACAAGTTTCTCTGGCAGTGCAATTCCCGCTCCCCAAGTTTAGCACTGCCACGTTCTGTTGTTTCTGCTCTGCTGCTTTTCCTTTTGAGGTTGAGTTTACCACTCTTTTGCAGACGACAAGAATAAGTAATAATACCACCACACTTCAAAAGCTACAGCAGAAATAAATGAATGATGTGTTTGTGCTGCTACTACTTCTATTTTAGTAATGCAATAATAAATGCAGTATTCCCAAAAGTGGCACGGCAGCATCAGTAGTGCATGCACAATCATCGTTATCATCATCACCACCAAGCAAAATACCGCCGCCACACAGATCTCATTTGGCTTACGCTTGAAGAATTCGTAAAAAGAACCAAAAGATTCCATGTTTCTCTGCATGCAATAATCACAAAAAGACGAACCATTCCATTATACCTACTTGCTACTTTATACATTTCTCATTTGGGTTTCTGTGCTTGTTCGAAAAACCATGTAATCTTGTGATGTGTCGTCGTTGCCCAATATGAGAAAACAATCTTGCATGTGTAATCATGTCGGCACAGCAGGGAAAGACAAGGTCAAAGGAAAGAGAAAATTTGAACAATGCATGCAGTCGTAAAATCGGAGTCGTAATGAGTTTATAGTTTGACATGTTGATGGGCTGCGGCTACGATGATGAAGAAAAATGATAATCTTTGAAATGCGGTGGCAATGTCTACTAGGAAGACTGACAGGAAAATAGCGATAAAAATAGACGAGACACCCTTACGAGTAATACTGGGTCAAAAACATTCAAGTGTGGTAGCACATGCACCATTTCTCTGCGATAAGCATTAGGACTCCTTGGTAATTTGGGACCACAACTGTGTGTATGTACATATATGTTATGATGTTGATTAGCACATTCTATTCATAATTCGTTGATAGCACAGCATAGCTTTTCTAGAGTAAAAGTGAGCGTGCGTAGTGCGTATTACTTGCAGTAATAGTAACATTAATTAGAGAAAATTGAAATTCAATACTGTTGGCGTTGAAAATGGTGATAGGCGGGAGTAATATTTTCTCCGACATGTTCGTCGAGTTTGATAGACAAAATCTATGTCATTATCCTCATTATTCATGATTGGCTTGCAGCGGCTGAATGAATATTGAATAACGTGCCTAAAACCTTGCCCAGTTTAATATTTTCCTCACTGACTTCACTTTTCAAACAGCACAATGCAACAATTGACAATCATTCTGGCCCACCAAACATGTAGGTGGGTAAAATGTGGGTCGCTATGAAATTGTGAGCTTTTTCACCAATTCTGAAAAGGTACCCAATCGCCTTTCTCTTTTCCTCAGAATGTGTGTCGGTAAATGAATTATGAACTGCTTGCGCATCAAAATGCTCCCCTTTTATTTCCACTGACAGCAAAAGTGGAAAGGTAATGAAAATG
This sequence comes from Entomobrya proxima, assembly GCA_029691765.1. Classification (NCBI taxonomy): domain Eukaryota; kingdom Metazoa; phylum Arthropoda; class Collembola; order Entomobryomorpha; family Entomobryidae; genus Entomobrya; species Entomobrya proxima. Next base: position 25,049,877 of record CM056172.1, on the reverse strand, counting down.
GATGAAAGAACCTAGCTGTTTTCGATGCTATGAAAAGACAGGGATTGACAATGGTTTGGGGATAGGGTGCTGCTGCGTAGTGGATAGTACCTAATAATAAGGCTCATCTATTCAGTGCACGTCAGCATCGTCATCACATCAACGTTCTACAGAAATGGTAATCAAATGTCTTTCGCCAACAGTTACAAGTTACATCACTTTCCCTATTGGTATTGATAAGGAAGAACGCTGTAAGAAGTACGTAGCCTTATTCAAAAGCAACTTTCTGACGAAAATCGAGAATTGGTCGTATTTTCTTCAATTCCAAATCATCCACATTGCCACAAAATGAATCACAAAGTATTAGCAGACCATCTTTTAGATTTCTTGCAACAGAAAAAAAAGAAAATTACAGTGATTGGAGTGTGGGCAGCATTCCTAATGACGCATGTAAGTCGGCTCGCTTTCTAATAAATAAAATGGCACACAAAGCTTTGATTTTTTAAAACTGTTCTCTTTGTGCATTTTTGAAAGTACAAGCAGGTATGTATAGTAAGTAATGATGTCTGGTTTGTTGAGCAACAACAATAAAACTCTAAATGAACCCTGTACCCTTTTCGTCCATTGTGAACCGTGATGACGATGGTCATTATGATCTTGTTCTTTATGTGCTTCAACGAACAAGAAATACCATACGTCATATAAAAAACCCGTTGCTTGGTGCATGTTCATCGAAGTTCTTCCATTGCACATAGCTGATTATGGTACTGAATAACTGACCACTATGTGTCCAGCAGAGGTGTATCTTTTTACTTGCGTTGTTCGCTTTGCTTGCACAAACTACTACGTTTTCCTATAACTTTTCGTTGTGTCCAGGGGGCATATCCCGGGAACAAATGCGAATTTGAGAGAGTGACAAGGAAAAAATGATGACATACAAGAAGCAATAAAGCGCGGAGGAAAAGAATAGGTAGCAACAGCAGCAGTGAATCTAGTGGAGTCCATCGGAGTCGAATTTCTTTTGTTAACTGTTGACGTTCCACCAAATGCGTTGAAGTAAAAAGGGAAACAAGGCAAAACTACGTTGTCAATGCCAAACCGCACAAAATAGAGCGGCGATGTTGGTAATGATGAAATTTAATAGAATGGTGCTGGATAGAATAACATTCCTGGAGCTCCCGTGGATATAGTATACCAGCTTCTACGTTGAGCTTTTTCCGGATTGAGACAAAAACAAACAACTGCGGAACGCCAGTTGTAGCGATGATGCTAACAAAAAACTGATGGACAGGACAACAAATTCTTTGTAGTTCTGTCATTCCTGCTTTCTGGAGGGTTTAGCTAATCTAGAGGACAATAAGCTAAGCATAAGAATGTCGTACTTGAAACATCCGTGTATACAAACGGCAATATAAACTAAATTGTTCAAAAAGTGGTAATATTATCGTTTTGATTAGTTGCCCGAATGCATTTGTAATAAGGAAAGACACGTAGGAAGCATTCAGTAAAATATGTAAGTACATTTCAGTTCTACTGTCAGTAAACCAACTCTTTACACAAGACCTTCACAGTACACAGCCTATGATTGCATTCATAGTTTCACTGCTACTGCTATTTTTGTAGCGGATTCAGTTACCCGTTACCCTCGGTGAAGAAAAAAGCGACTCAACGCATGACTTGTGGTGGTTTGTGTCCGTAGTAGCGGGTGTTGGTAGCGTATAGTGCGTACACCGACTGTACCATTGTGGATTCCCCAAAGTTATACATAAAATATAATGGCAAGCATTTACAAAATCCCGTTTTATGTCCGTTCTTGTTTGCACAACAAAGCAAGAAAAACGACATAGGGGTAGCAAACGGATAAAAAATATGTTTTTTATTTGTGATGAAGTGTGTGTTTGTAACACAATGCAGTCGGCAGTGCTGCGGTTAGGCGGAAATAATAATAAAAAAGTGGACTCAGATTACAAAAACAAAGAATCGGACACATGGAAAACTTGAGCATCGACTGAAGAGGAATATAAATAAAGTCTACAATCTGGTAGTTTAAACTGCGATGTGTGGGTGGATAGTGGATAACTGAATGCTGCATAGTTATTATATGTTGAAGCATGTAGACTTGGTGAAAGTTGGATAGAATTTGGAAAGTTTTTTACATTAGGATGGGAGAGCACTGCTCTTTGAGTTGGGTAAAAAATCAAATGAAAGATGAGGAGGATCCGAGGACAAATTACAGCTCTCTTGAATTAATGCTTTTTATTCGACATCCACTTTTCATTTCATTTTCCATGAAAATTCCACTACTTTTGATGGGCCTGCTCTTTCCATCTGCCTTTTTCAGGCTACAAACTCTTGAATGAAAGTACACTTCTGCAAGCACAAGCAGAAAACACAAAAACTCAGCACAGAGAAATGAATGAGCACTAAAGAATAGATTGAAATAATGGGACGTAGAGAAAAAGGACAAAAAATGAAAGCTTTAATGATGCGTACATTCATTTTGCCAACGAGAAAAGGAACAAGAGCAACTCTCCCCAAGAAATAAATACTTTCAGTAAATCAGTTGTTGAAAATTAAATTACATTATGCGCGCACTCCTATTTTCTCTTCGGAGTCTTTGCTGTGTTGTTCTTTTCTGGAATTTCAATGGGCTGGGCAAGACCAGTAAAATAGACCAGAAAACATAATATAATGAAATGGGGATTTCTTGTAGTTGTTAAAAGAGAACACGAACTGTGAAAGATGGGCTTTTGTATTTTTGCAATAGTGAGATGAAGAAGACTTAGCCTGTTCGTGTTCCAAAGACAAAAAAAATCGACAATACTGATACAGTTGTTGCATGCTGTTTAAAACTGGAGCAGTTTATGGGTTATCTTGACTTACAGGCTTTACATTCTTAACGAACCTAGCCAGGTTTCTTTTACCATGCAGTCATGTCAGCAGCACAAGCACAGAAATGCAAACGTGCCTGTTCCGTTTGACCTCCTATCTCATTTCATTTGATTTTCTTAGTAAATACAAAAAACGAGTTCTACTCTAGTTTTACCGTTGGTTTTCCTACAACATGCAAGGAAAAGTAGACAACTAGTACAGTTTCCCTACTTTTCAATGCAAATACACCATTTTATACCATACTCGCTCGTTGTCTCGACGTTGCGAGGTCGGCGGCCTTTTCCCATTTTTTGTCCTTATCCGACTTTCTCTTAACAACGTATTCATTCATTTTTTGGCAGTCTAAGCAAAAATCGTCAGTATCATCATGCATGCTCATGCACAGACTGCATTTTCATCTTATAGTAAATGGTAGCGCAGTAAACTATCTGCCATTGGCAAGCGCTTCTATAGCGGAAGCAAAGGCAGGCACGATAATACATAGAAAAATATTTAATGAAGACAGAGCTAGTCTCCCTTTCTTGTTCACAGTAGGGTTCAGGACCAGGACATTGGGTAGTGATCTACAGCTTTAAAACTGTTTTTCTTGGAGAAAACAAGAAAATTCACTCAAAAAGTGAGGGGAGGGAAACAATAGAGAAAATTGTAAAAGTAAAAAGATGCATTTTACTACCTTTTATTAGCTCTAGGGTCTTCGAAGGCTACCTACCACATTATAAAACTTGGTAGCACTTTATGCCATGGAACTGTTATGTTAATTTTCTCAAGAAAAATGTGTCTGGCAAAACTTTAGAAAAAAAGGAAACACAAGCCTTCATAATATATTCTTGGGCCAAATTTCTATTGAAGTACCCCAATATTTCGCACACTTTTACTACATCACGCATTCGCAATAATGGAATATATACGCAGCAGTTTCCGCTGTAAAAGTAAAGACACTCCGTTTTCTCTTAATTAAGCGCTAAATTTATGTCCCTTTTGGATGGCTTAGTCGAGGAAAACCTACTGCTACAACAATCTTGCAAGTTACCATACACTTTGCTGCCGAGCTGCTAAAGTAGTAAATATTCTACACAGCTTGCAACAACGCAACTACACATACCATATAACCACTGTAGTGTATTTTGGGTTGAATGGCATCATCATCTTTATTATGCTCAGGAAACAAAGCTAAGTCACTATACGTCTACACATCAGTACAGCAGTTTAGTTTTTTTGTGTATTATGCGGTTGCTTGGCCTTAAAAAGAGCGAAAAAACAGCTAAATGTTGTAATAGCCCCGTTAACATTTTCTTTGGGAGTAGTATGTAGCGACATGAAAGGAAAAAATGTAACAAGAGCTTATTACCATATTACACACATAGATATTTTTGACGACGACGCCATTGTGGGTGTCCACGAGCCTCGTATATTTTTTGAAAAGAATGTATGGAGTATGGAGAATTAAGAAATTTTCGGAGCTGGCAGAATGAAGTGAAGAGCCGGGAAATAAGGAGAGGCGGATATGTAGTAGTAACTGCAGTGCAGCAGCACAGTGGTAAAATTGCTAGCTAGAAAAGCGAATAGCTGTCTTTTGCAGCTATAAAGTAAAAAGGTGTTGGTTGTACTTCTATATCTTCTTGTCTTGTCCGCTGGCTTGTTGTACATTGTATTCTGCTACCAAGTACTGCGGAATTGGAAAGGATAGGGTTTGACCATGTGTCACAATAAATTGGGTGAAAGCTCTCCACAGAGAGAAAAAAGAACAAAGTACAAGGATAAAATAGCTTGAAAATGGGGAAAATGAAACCGTTTTAGGAAACACCACATCTCAACAAAAAGGGAAAGAAGACAGGACAAGAAATGGAATAAAAATTTTGCGTTTAGAAGTAGGCAAGTCCTTGTAGTGTCGTTTTGAGATTTTGGGCAGAGGAGAAGAAAATGAGCAAGACTACAAGAAAATGGTTTTTTATTAACAAGAACAGAAGAAAAACCCTTACATTGAAAGTTGGAGGGTTTGTGGAAGAGTTGGGAAATGTGATTTTTTTGCAAGACAAGGCAAGTCAGGAAAAAAGTGGACGCATCATTGTTATACAGCGCACAGGGACGGGAGAACAATAGAAAGCTAATAGGACATTGCCTTTTCTCTACAACTTACACTGTTCTATGTACATGCAATTGTAGCAGCGCTTACCACGTTTTTGGTTAAAAACAGAAAAAATAGAGCTAGTTAGTGGCACTGGTTGACTGATAATAGAAAAGGGTTAGGGTGAAAGTAAAACAGTTAGAAAACGAAAGACGTTGAATAATGCAGAAGGAGAACAGGACACAAACACAAGCATTATTTGTGGGTGTACTTGGCTTTAGTTCCACAATAGGTAAGCTACATATTCCTGTCGTCTTCTTCTCTCTGCTCCCAGCAGAATGTAATAATAGTAAAGATAAGAACGGGGACGAAGAAAAAACTTTGTATGTGTGTGTCTCTGATTGTTTGAATGTGTGAAGGAGACGAAAAAAGAGAAAAATGAGAAGCAATAAGAATTTTTTGGTTGAGACAGTTTTCCCGTTTTTTCTCCCAAGAAATTGTACACGTAATGTTCGAGTAGAGACTGGAATGGGCGCATAAATGTGGTGTAATAACATAATAGGCCTAATGGGCCTGCTTTCACCTTTTCCCTACTGAGCACTAGTCTGACTACTGCTGTAAAGCAGAGAAAAGTCAGACCAGCGGTGCAAGTCCACTCTTGTGGAAAAAATAGATGGAAATAAGTTTTTTCTTCTTGGTCATGATAGCGCGGCAGTGATGCCCTTCTGGCTATGGTCATCTGAAAGTCGCGCCAACAACATATAAACCCAACTTCATTGCCACCGCACACCGTTATTACCGTTGCGGCTCATACTGCTCTCATCTGCAAACCGGTTATCATTTTCATTTTGTTTCTTCGAGGGCCATTTCAAATGAAAATGACCATTGCTTCGTTATAGCATTTTAAATGGTTTTTCAGGCAGAAAGAGGTATGCACATGTAATAAAACACGATTATTGCAGGCAGCTGTCTATAGTAGACCCAACAGAAGCACTTTGTGAAGAGGGTACTTAAACGCAGGCAGTGTAGCAATACTCTGTTTTCTACTTTTCCCAGTCATTGTCCAGTCTAGTCAAGGTCTTTCCGTAAGAATGCGAGCATGCGTTTTTTTCTTATCTCTAAAAATAACATTTAAGGAAGGAACTTCCTTGGCGGAAACCGCATTTATTCATCTCATTCCTCGAAAATGGTTCCCTTGAAAAGAAAAGTTATTTTCTTTTAAAAAAAGTTGCATGCAAGCTTGTTATTACAATGGAATGACCTACTTATTATTAGTTTCCACTGTTGAATGTCGTGCCTTGGATATAAAATGAACACTGTGTGGATGCATAACGTGCTCTACCATCATCATGAGTCATGTATCAATTTTAATGGCTGCTACTTCAACCATTTTTACTACTCGGCCTGGTTAAAGAGACAATGGTTTGTGGAAGAGAAAACAGAGAACACATAGACTAGGGCTGTTTTATTACCTACAATTATTATTGCTAATACGGACAATGGATTTTTATAGGTGACATTAAAGACTGCATAAAGTGATTACATCTCTTTGCTGGTAAGGCGTATATATAAGGAATCGTGTAGTAAAAAGTGAAAAATCACACCAAATAACAATATCACAAGTGCATAAAAAATGTCTCGGGGACAAAAGGAAAAAGTTATGGACACTTTGATTTTTGGGCTTAAGTTTTTTAAAAACTGGACCGGGCAATAATATTGAACAAAAACAGTCAGACTGCCTGTTGGAAAAACATGTAGAAACATGAACGTGTAGCCTTGCTTGCACAAGTTTTTGCACGTCTTTCAACAGGAGAGTAGTGCAAAATATTTATCACGAAATTATGGTGATTGTTGTCATCAGCTCCTCTTATGGTTCCGTTCTCCTTTTCACGGGTTGCCGTTTTTGGCAGGAATAAAAAACTGCCAGTAGCATGTAAAGTGAATAGAGTTTTTATATAGTCGTAATAAAGAAGTTTATACGGAAAGAGAAAAGTAAGTACTCAAACAGGAAGTTTGTGAATCATTCAGAGTTTCCGCTGCTGTTACTTTCAGTTTACTCTTTACTTATGTATATGTTCACCGTATACATACGTACATACCACAAAAACACAACGAGCTGTATACAACCTTTGCTCATTTTTCTGCCTACTTGATTTTCGTAACTTTGACAAAAAGTTTAGCATGATAGAAATAAGGCGAAGAGGCGTAATAGTAGAAAAAGCAGATAAGTGGCAATGGCAAAAAATTTAATGTATTTTCTGGAAAATGGTAAGTTCATTAGTTATCGGTTTTGCTAAAACAGGATGTTTCACTACTGTAGGAAGCGCACAAAGTGCTTCTGGATTTTTTAGGAGAACCCTTTTCCAAGACCAGTCAATTTGCTGAAAATGGAAGGGAAAATTATTGGTCTATTTTACTAGGACATTCTAAGCGTCCTCGTAATTGGAGTTAATTGGAGGAATGCTAAGCGTCGTAGAAATAGGCAATTTAATTACCATCTACCAGATTATGCAAGTTATGAAAGCATTCATTAAGAATGAACGTTCGTGTTCCTATTTTCTCTACGTTTGTTTAATTATCCGCTCGCTAATTTAAGTCCAAGCTGCTGGACAACTTCTTTTCAATGTATTAGCTTTAGCTTTTGCAAGTTTTAATTCAAATTTGAAGTATATTTAACATTTTCTAATTGTGTTTCTTTGTCTTTTTACAGGTAAGTTACTCAACCCAAATCTCTCCAACTTTGCTTTCGGTCATGCGAAATAGCTTTGCATAAGTGTAAGTTTGGCAACACAGCACACGTAATTTTTTTACAAGTTTAATAACTCTTTTATGTGGACACGTTTAAATATTTTTACGGTCTCTATTCATCTAAGCATGCATTATGATAGGATTATTATCTAAATCAACGTGTTGTTACTGCTTTGCCAATACACATTTGTATAGTCCAATCCCACAGTGACACAACACATCATTTTATGCGTGGCAAATTAATTTTACATCCTTTAAGTTTGGTTTGTCATCCAGGTGGTATTGTTTTCATCTTATTACCTCTACGCCAAAGCGTGATTGTACCCATATACAGAAGCGCCCTCATGATAATTATCATTACGTTCCCAGTCGCACCATTGTGCCCGTGGCCGTCGCGTCATGCACTGCACACATAGCTTCAAAGTTTGACTACGTATACAATAAACTCTCTCAACGAGTGAACTGTTACAAATACACGTATATTTCATAAGTTGCGTTATTTATATGCGTATGCGTTTCCAAAAATGAATAGAGATAGCAGTTTGCAGAGAGCACAGGATGAGAAAGCAAAGACAATAAAAAGTTTATTTGAGTTATGACTCGCACAACAGCTGCTTTCTAAACACTCAAATTGATTAGGAGAAAAGACAAAAGGACAAGTATACTTTGTCCATGAAGATATGTACGCCAAATTTTCTGGCGTGCATGAATAAAAACTATCCGTCTTGGAATGTCTCTGCTATGCTGTGTACATACTAGAACATTAGCAAACTTTGAGAAATATAAGACGTAGGCGGACTGGAGGTTAGGTTAGTTCTCAGGAAAAAGTTGAAAAACTCTTCTCTTCGTTACTGCTGAGACTGCTGTTGTTCTTACAAGTTAGCGCATTTTTGTAGTGCATGTGTACACAAAATACTTCTTCGTGGAAGACATTTTCCAGTAATCATCCACAAGAAACGGATAAGAGGATATACGCATAAATATTGCTATCTTTCCTTGCAAACGGCTGGCAGACAGATGTATATACCCACACATGGAGAAACAATATATTTTGTGTGTGTGTGGCAGCAGAGGAACTTGATTTTGAACGATAAACGACACGCTGCTTTGTAATGTTGAACTTTTTTATTGTGAAGGAGAGTCAGTTGACTTAACAAGGGAGAAGGTGGATAGAAGGAAAACAACAACGTTTAGGTAGATGCTATATAGTTTGCTTACTTGGCATATTATGCATATTATTATTATGTTTGTTGGGAGCAAGTTAACATAGTCGCTACTCAAAGTCAAATAGTAACGGTAACGTGTGTATACTAGCATAGTAGAGTCATTAGTGTAACAGACTAACAAGCAGGCAAAGGCTGGCTCCAGTTTGCTGGAGTAGTTTGTCTTGTTTGTTGATCTAGCAGGGAGTATGCAAATAAAGGGAAGCTACAATAAAGTTACTAGAGAGAATGGAAGCATGAACCAAGACTTGTTTGCACTCTGTCGAGTTCGTTTGTCGTGTTGTTATTATGCGTGAGCCCAGTCAAGTATTAGACCGGTTTTCAGATATACGCTAATAATTTGGAATGAATTGGAATAATATCTGTATTTCGCTACTAACTGGATACTGCAACGAGGAGTAAGGTGTGAAGAAATAAAAAATCGTTGATGTAGGTAAGAAAATATGGTGAAAGCTGTAAATTATTTTTGTGTGCGGCTATATGAGCTTTACATAGAACGGCTACAAAAAATAATAACCTAGTATTTCGTTCTGTATAAATCTAGTGTTGCTCTTAATATCAGTAAAATGATGAGGAAAAAGTAACAAGACTGTATCATGTATGTGGATGCAAAAGTGAACGCAGCGAGGTACTCGTCACGATAGCAAAAATTGCAAACAAAGAGTCGATAAGCTTATCCCTTATCGACTTTCGCTTTCAGCTCCCACCATAACCATTGCGGAGAGCAACATCATAATAAATAAATAAAGAGAAAGAAAATCGATCAGTTTTTTTCACATTCGCACACAAGGAAAATGCGTTACAGTTAAAGTGAAAATGTGCTCTTGCTACTAGTTTCTAGTTTTGAGGAACAGTTGTGAAAACAGGGAAAAGGATATGTACCTAAAATGACATGCTTGTACACGCACACCCAAACAGCAAACCCGAAAGAAAGTTGCTTTTACCATATTCTCCCTAGTATGTATTCACACAAAAATCCACAAAAGTGGTTGCGCTTTTACAGATAACTCTCCTCGTATCTTGGTGTAGGTCTTTATCTAGATCTATTGGAACTAGTTTTTGGAAATTGAGAAGCATTTTATCGAAAAGGTTTTTGTCATTATCGTTTTCAGGCAGAGTTGGAAACAACCAAAAAAAATCAGTCATCACCCCAATTCTGGCACGCTGCATTGTAATGCATGCATGCGCCTTTGTGCTTGTTGATGTTTTCAAGATAAATACTTCTCCGAACAGAACAATTGGGTGAAAGGCATATCAAAATGCATTTTTGCTTTAGCAAAGTTTTCTTTCCAATTTCATTCCCATTATCATGATCCCCCTACGCTGTTCTATTCATGGTGATGACAATCTACTCTACTTACGCTTATACTGATGCTGTCGTCCCAGTCAAGAGTCACGAAAAGAAATCGGCCAGCTCTTTCGTACTCATTTTGGACAATAATCGTAACACTACAAAAACATGTATACACTTACTAAAGTAAGAGATATAATCCAGTGCAGTAAGCTACAGTGCGGAAATTCCATAGAAAATAATAGACACAGTTGGAGAAAGAAATAATGGTAATGAAATGCAGTAGATCGCTTTCCTGTCTTTTTCCGTACGCACTACTACCGCTCCTATACGGCGGCTGCTTGCCAGTGTATGAATATTTTTTGCGATGCGACATACATAAATAAATAATGTAGGACAGCTACTTACTCAAAAAAGGATGGCAACGTAGTTGAGTAAAAGCAGCGAGGACAATGATGATGGTGCGCGGTGGTGGTGAGGAGCGCATCGCGACATTAAAAACGGAAGCAGGCGAACAAGATAAATGCTCTTTTTCTTTCACTTTTACCTCTGTCTCGAATTTCTTGTTTTGTTCATATAAAACGTAAAACTTGAGACCAGAGCCCTGAGACAGGGGCAGACCAGACCACCAAACACGGCCAGAAAGGAAAGGGAATGAAAGTAGGAGGAGTACAACAATATAATATATATACCAGGCTACTGCGTAGGTACAATGCCATGATGCATGCTATTTTTTTCAAAAAAGGCAACAACCTTTCATGGTTCGCGGAAAACGTAGATCATATATTTACTACCTCGTATGATTATTATTGTTTTATAATATGGCACAAATATACACGCATTCATGCATACGTGAGTCTGATTATATAAAGTGTATTTTTGCTCCATCACTCTGCCTGCTATATCATATTGTGATTAGCAATGAGTTTAAAGTTAAAATAGGGTTCTGACTGTATATTTAGGTTAAAAGTTTTTTCATCTTTTCTCCCCTCGCCTTCTTTTCAATGAGAAGAAAGAAGATGAAACTGCTTATTTTTTTGCACAAGCCACGAGAAAAAGGGCAGAGTACCTTTTTAGTAATTTTTTGGACTAGTCTAGTCTGCCACCCAGGCTCCATGTGTGTGTGTGGATGTGTGTGGCCTTGTTTTTCTGTTAGACGGGTACCTATAAAAACCATGTCGCGGCATGTGGTTCCCCATGTAAACTTTTCCCTGTGCTATGTTCTTTTCACTGGCTCACGTTTTTCAGGTATATCATCATTTCTGCTCTCTGGCCGAACAGTCAGTGACTGCTGCTGGTACTTTAGTATTATTTCTCTTGACTTTTGAAAAGAAAAATGCGAAACTCTCAAGCAAAGCACGGGCAGCTCAAGTGAAAAACGCTTGTGTTTATTCTCATCATGGATAAGAAAGTGGCAATGCCCGACATATACATTTTAGGGCGATTTGAGTAGGCTAAAGTTGACTAGTCAGTTGAATATTAGCTGGTGTTAAGCATGTACAGCTTAAGTAGACGATTTTCATTTTGAAAAGGGCTTTCGTTTCTCTGTGCACAAAGCGGTTTCTGACTAGCAGTTGTAGAAGATGGTGAACGCAAAAGAAACTATGAATAAAGTCTGGAAAAGGTGAATAAGCTAGAACAGGACAAGAAAATGCCTGAAATTCAAAGCAAGTGTGAAAAATGCAAACTTTCACTTGCATTACACGAATTTTGTCTAGCCATAATAATATTTTCATCTTGCTTTAGATAACAACTTTAACGCGTGAGGGAGTATTGGATATTCTGCTATTAAATATTATGCTTGTATGCTTATCCACATTAAAGTCACTGCAGCCCAAAATAAGGAAACAAGAATAGGTATATAGAAAAATATTCACACTCAAGACAGCTTCAATTCATCATCGCTATAAATGAATATGTATTTTTTCTGTAGCCTCTTTCTATGTTCAGGATAGAAACTTTAAAATGATATGAATGAGGTATGAAAATACATGCTGTACATTATATAAACAGCGCATTGAGAATGTCGTGCTTCAAAATGCGTGAAAGTTCTCACTTTGTTTTCCCATTAAAATACCTATTTAAAGTGATTCGCTTGAAGAAGCTAACATAAATAGTTTTTAATGCTTACTCTAAAAGGTATCCCGACGCAGAAAAAAGCCAAAGGCAAGAAATGTTCAAAATAAAAAAGCCCACTTCCATTACAAAATGGGAAAAGCAAACACACGGAAAGAAGCACACAACAGCAAAATGGGCACGTTTACATAAGAATTTTTCACGGAAATGCTGGTGACGAGGCCATTCCAAAAAGCAAGCGCACCGGAAAATAGGAACAATTGACATTTTTTTCGGAAAGATAATGGCTTTAGCCATACACTTTGCTTTTAGTTAAAAGAATTCTTGCGGTGTTTGCTACACTTCCCCTTTCCTAGTTTTGTAATAAAACGGCAGCAGCACGATATATTGTGCTGGTGGGCAAATGATGGAAAGTACAATGCTCTTTGAAAACAAAACAGTTTTCCAAAATAACTATATATCGTCAACTGTAAACTTTGTTTTCCAGCATAAACTTGTCGCTGTGAGGGTGCTCACAGAAGAAAGAGAAAATCTTGACTATTATATCGTGATGTTGAATAAAAAGTTTGAGTTCTCACTTCAACCTTTTTCCTGTGTCTAGTATGCTATGCATTTTCTCAAAATGACTCCTAGTGACGATGAGACGAGACACCGTCATCTATAACCAAAGTAATTTCAATACTGTCAGCTGCCATTAAACGTATCTCACCTAAAACGCCTGCTAACTCTACCATGACTTGGTTTACTCAATTTCCTCTGCTACAATACTATAATGCACCATTACAGGAAACCGTCTGAAAAAAGGAACTGTATGGAGATAGAACACGGAACCAATATTATTCCAGTCTTCTTGTTCGTCGTTCCATGATTTTGGTTTTTGCTTCCCTGTGTATGTCACAACATAACACCATATCGCACTTTTATTATTGTATTCAGAGTGCCTTTTCCAATACATACCTCTAGAGAAAATTTTCAAGGAAAACCAAACAACTTGTCTGGAGTGTATGAAATACCCAGCTAAAACACGTTATCCCCTTCAAAATCCGGTTCTCTCTTTTCTTCCTCACTGTATAGCCTAGTGTGCATATTTATAATGACTGTAAGGTGTTTGCTCAACCATTTCACATCTGAGTCCTCGTGTTACTACTACCACTGCCGTTGTCTCTTTCTGTCTCCACAGCTATTTTATGAAAATTTTCTCTTGTCTTCCCCATCAGCGACGTCGTGTAGAGAGCGGCAGTTGTGATGTTTCCTCCCAATTCCATAACTTTGCAAGGAAAACGTGAAATTGGAAAGTGGTAGCGAGGAACAAGCTGGGGGATTAAAATGGATGGATATTGATATTACACTGGGTAGACTCTAGTATGTGTGTTCTTTTTGTATACAATCTCACAACAGAATAATGTCACAAGGAAAATATTGCAATAAGCAAGGTTAACCCAGCAGAATATTGAAAATGGGATAGGCCAGGCCAGGAAAATGGGGAAAATTTTCTAGTAACAAGCCTGTATCATTTTTTCAACGAGAGTGTGTCCTTGCATTTAATGCAGTGCAGCGAAGTGATACTAGTCTGCATTCATATTCTGTTGATGCTCTTACTGGGCTGGGGAAAGTATAAGAAAGAAAAAAAGCAGCAGAGTAATATTCGCCAAGGTCGGTTTTAACAGTAGATCCACTTCTGGGATAAATTCGCATACATTATGAAAATCACTCTAATGTGATGTAAGCGGAATAGAGAGAGAGAGATATGAAGGGATAAACAATGGTGAAAGTACCATTGGGTTGGATTAGATGACTGTCTGTTGCTTTTATTATCTATATATCTCCCAGAGTTTCGTAAAAAGTATTTACAAGTTTGAAGTTAGTGAAGTAGCTACTCCGATAAGACTTTCATCATAAAATCTAATGTTGTTTGTTTGATTTTATAGGGTTGTTGTGTTATTTTAGGCTGCGTAACTATTTTATGGCTACTTTGTGTCCAAAGGAAATACAGCGCATATATCTTTTGATGACTAGGCGGAGTAATAACAGGTCATTATGAAAAAGTAGGGATATTAGAAAGCTGTTTTGGTTATGTAAGGGAAAGATTGAAAGTGAATTTGGACTTTAGTGTTCCGTGTACATTCTACAGCGTAGAGGGGGATGGGATGGTAAGGGTTTATGTATCTTATCAGATGACGACAAGGATCCACAGATGGATTGTAAAATTAAGTGAATCGCTGTATGTAATATCCGCTTCTGCTTTTTTTCTTCATGTTACACTCGACAAGCGGTTTAGTTTAAGGATAGAGGAACTTTCACCAGTGCGGTTATTTATGGTTGTGATATTTATTTACGTCAAACGAGAAAAGTATGAGCACATGTGGCCGAAATGGCTTATTGGTGAATACTGATTTGGATCCATTCTTAATGGTAATGCTGGTTGATATTCTGGTGGTAATGCGTCAACACACATATGGTTTACAAATACTCAGTTTGGTGCACGATTATGCTATAACACATGAGTTGAAAATTAGAATGGGATTGTATCAATAATGTGAATGCTGAAATACAATATAATTTTCAGTTACAATTGCCATATCGGCATTTAACGAAATTTATATTGTCGTCATTTCAATGACCTGTTTTACGAAATAGTAAGATCACATACAAACACTTCACACACATACATTTCGCTACTCACCCACATAAGGTTGTAACTACATTACATAACCTTAAAACTAAAATTTAATTCACAAATGTCAGTATCGTTCAAATTTACTTGTAGATTTAGTCCTTTTCCGCCCATTGTTATTTGTCCCAATTGCACTCCATTTTCCCAGTTGCCACCAGTATATTATTCGTTTTAAATATATACGTACTCAATTTCGAACATCATAATAATATTCAGGGTTATTTGGTATTTCAGTCATTTGTTTCCCCAGCCTCTCTTGTTCCTTTTTTATTTCATCTTGGAAAGTCGGAAAGACTTGCATAACACCAAATTGCATAACCCTGGGTGTTTTACCCAGTGAAGAAAACAGAGATGCGAAAAAACTGAAAATATGCAGGGAATATAGGGTAAATATATAGGGTATTGAAGCTATTTCTTTAATGATGCCTTCGTCTATATCACTTTCTTCATCTCGAACTTTATCTTTTTTCCAGAATTTTGCATCTTCGAGATGTTTGATCTTTATGTCAATAATTCGCTTTGGATTCATATAGTAGCAGAGTTTGTTCATTTCTTCGCATCAAAATTCTTTTGATATCTGCCACACGCTCAAAGTCATTGCATATATTGCGGCTGCTCAACATTATGCATGGCTGATGCACATGCTCCATATTATGCTTTGTTAAAAGGCAATAAATAGGCGTAGTCGTTCACCCGCAATGCAATGCAAGCATGAAAATAGTAGAAAGTTATCTCTACCTTCATTGAGCGAGATCAATCACTTAACTTACTCGACCTAATTTCGACAGGGTGTGCGAAACGCGTAAGTTTCCAAAATGAATGATGATTCTTTGCATAATTTACATTCAAAAGCATCCGAACAACGGTTGCAATTACAAGCTTTTAAATGTATGCAATCAATGAAACAAATAATGGTAATTCTTGAATCCGGCACTTCTGAACACAAAAAGAACAAAGGATGCTGAACTAAATGTATTTTTGCTTAGAATGAATGTGATACAACGAGAAAATACGAATCAAATGATTCAAAATTACATGTGTTGATAGTAAAAAATGCATTTAGTTTGTTTTTTGAAATGTTATTTGTAAGGTCAAGTGTCAATGTCTGTGACACAGAATATCTGTGTTAATTTGAAACTGTAGATTGTCGTTTGCTACCACGATAGCAATAAATGGTTTTGAGAAGTTTTGAATTGTAATGCAATGCGACAACGGTAACGGCAGTCGGTCGTACATTGGTCGCTTCGCACTTTGTCGATTGCACATTCATCGTAACATGTAAATGCCAACAATTTTACTTTAAAATATTTCTATCTGATCTAGCCTTTGTCTACCTCCATCCAAGTGCAAGAACAGCCTTCAAAACCACCACCTAGTATAAAGTGGACCCAAACATGGACGGATATCTTAACAAGCTCGTCTGCTATAACAGCTAGCCAATAATGGTAGATCATACATATTCAAATACTTCAGTCTAGAATTGATTTTGAATCTATAATAACAAGAATTTTAAGTAAAAAAAGTGATCGCCAATCTTCATAAAACAGCTTCCACGTTTTTGTTTCAAAAAGCTCCATCATATCTTCGGAATCTTTCCTTTAAAACAGAGGAAAATTCTCTGCTTGTGAATCGAACGTTTGTATCTCGTGTACCTATTCAAACTAATGGATTGTGAAAACTGACGTTTTTTCTATCCATTAAGCTGCCAGCAACCTACATATTCTGTAGTTCCTTCCATCATCATCCTGCCAGCGATAAAATTACGGAGGTACGTCGTAGGTACTTCCTTCTTTGGAAGATGCATGCAAGTGACAGCAAATCCTCAACTAACTCCTTTAAAGAAACCATGCAGGTACTTATATAGAGAGTAGAAAACGGCCGCCAAGAAAAGATTGCTTGTTCACTTGAATAATGGTACCTAAACAGACAGCATCAACATCTTCATTGCCAATATCCTCCAGAAAAAACATTAAACGCACTCTCTGTACTCCGGATGATACCCCTTTTGTACTTACCTCCATGGTTGAGAAGCAAAAAGAAAGTTTGTGTATACATGGTGTGTGTGCATGACACAATGTACATTAATTCGTGGGCTTCTATATATGTACAAAGTTATGTAGGTCACTAGATTTCTACGCATAAGATGTGCATACTACACATATGGTAGGATATCCCGTTGTCTAAGGATCATGTTGATTTTTTAAATAAGCAAACTGTATCGTTTGATAACGTGGTTTTTCTGTTCTCGTTTTGGTGGGTTCCAAGAAAAGAGTCAGAAAGTTGAAGAGCTTCTTATTTGCTCTCTTATGGAAACTTTCCCTCTCGCTCAACAGCAACTACAACTTCACTTTCACTGTAATATTGAAGCAAAAGAGAAAGTGACAACAGCACAAAGCAAAAAGGGGTTCTAATCATATCGGCACGAGGTCTGAGCAGCAGAACCACACAAAAAGGCGTCTATGATGTGGTTTTTTGTTATGAAAAACTGACGATATGAGATGAAACAACGTATTTATCCCCGGAGGGCTTTATCATGGGTTAGTTTGGTTGGCTGGTTGTGTTGCAGAAAATAATGCTGATAACGCTATCTAGAGATCAATATCAACTTCCGTCGATTGCTATTATGATGATGCTTTTATGATGTGGTTCGCTATGAGGTTGATATTTTTCTGTGTATAATGTTATGAGACGCTGTAATATTGATTGCAAATATGAAAGCTCACAGGACAATGCCTGATCCCCAAGTCAAAATGAAGATGTGCATGGAAAAACAATGGCCAACATTGCTTTAGCCTTTTGTCGTGTATTAACTTTTCTGATCACAGGGTTAGCCAGTGACTGTCTGTCGCCTGTATGTGCAAATATTCGTTATAGAAGAATAAACCGACACGCAAGCTCCTGAGAAAATATCAACTTTATTGTGTGGATTATTAAGTATGGTTGTAAAGTAATAGTAATGGTGCAAGCGGAAAAAAACGTAGCGTGTGTAACCTTGTCTGTAGCGTGTCAAGCGTGTGCAAGCTGAAAGCTAAAAAGCAAAAAAATCAATTGGGAATCGGCATTGTGAAAACAATTTGCCATTTTTGTGCCGACTTTCTCATTAAAATTTCCCGTGTCACCATTTCCTGTGCCAATTACTAGAGAAGAAACAACACGGCACATAGGTTTGTTACCAGTTTGTATAGGTAAATTTCCCTTTCCTTTCTTGGTAGCAAGGATTGCAGGCAAGACAGCGTTGACAATCGTCTCCTCCTTTGTCCTTTGCTTTTAGGCACGTAATTTGGTGTTCCAAGAATCATGTTGTGGGTCCAACGAATACAAAACAAACGAACCTAAATATCCTGTCAAGTCGAGGCTAAAGAACAATACAACCTGATGTAAATCTGGCTCGTGTCTTTCTTATGGCTGATGGATTTTTTCTATGTGAAAGCGAACACCTAAAAATATATTCTTTATCTTGATACTTGTATAATATGCTTATACTATGTTTAGAAAAAGTGTACATTCGTTTTCTGCCACATCAGCGCCATGTCCTGTCTTTCCATTTTTACCATTTCATTTTGGTCTGCTTGACATACATGCATGTCGTGTACTACGTGTCCATTCTACATCTAAAGGATTTTCGCAGGAATTGGAAGTGGAGTATTCAAGACGTCAAAGCGTATACGTTTAGTATAGCTTTGGCTCAGTTTTTTGGGAATTCTTTGTGAACAGGCTGAACATTGAAAATAGCCCGGTTTTACTCTGTCCTCTATACAGTTTACGTTGCCCGTTTTTATGTTACTTTCCAACTTTTTTATTCCACTTCCATTTTCCCTTCTATTTCTCCTCTGCTCTGTCTTCCTTTTTCGTCTTGTGCTAGTAGACTGGACGTCTTCCTTATTTTCTCTTGTGCTTTTTATTTTACAGCTGTTCCGCTCTTATACTGCTTTTCTTTACTAGAGAAAAGTAAAGAAAAAGAGAACAAGAAGATGAAGAAGAAGCTACAGTGCTGTAGTATGTGCTGACTGGGGAAAGTGCGAGCGAGAGTGTTTGTGCCTGCCAGCACTATTTTGCTTTGACCCATATTCCAATAAAAAATGTCTCAACTGAGACCAATCTATAGTGAAATAGCCTATTACTTGCTGATGTACGTAGATGTATACATAGATACCCACTTTTCTTTTTCTAGCAGTAAAAAACTGAACACATGACACTACATACACAGCATTTACACTTTTTACTACTATGTAGAAAACTCGACAAATCTTTTTCGGCAATACTGGCCAGGCACTACTGTATAAGTTGCGTTTTTGGTGTGTTCCTCACATACAGGCCATTTAGGAGGAGGGGGAGGATCACATCTGTCCACCAGAAGAAGGAGACAGAATGAAAGTGGAGCTACTAGAATTGCTCTTGTATAGTACTAGTAGTATTCTTCGTAGGAGAGTTTTTACACTAAAAAGGCTTCTTCCTGTTCTTTATGGAACAGAATAGAAAGTTTTTGCGATGGGTCTTTGTCCTCTATATTGTTCTATATTATATTGTGCTATACAATACGAGCAGCTAGGTCTCTGTAAAATTTTATATCTCTATATAAAATCTATTTAAAAGGTTGAATATAGAAGCCTGCGCCTGGAAGGCGCAACAATATTATGTATATTCACATTACTGACATTACACGCTTTTACTACACATTAGGACTTGAAGTAAGTTTATAAAATGTTACGAGAGCACACACTAATTTGAAATTGCATTTTTTACTTCTGGTATACGCATAAAAAGTAGACATGATCCGATTCAACAAAAGAAATGAAGAACAGGTTTTGAATTATATTTGGATCAAGTCAGGACCTTTTCAAAATCGTCAACAGAAGTTTAATTTACTCTTATTATAAAAGTTGTATACAGTTTATATTGACACAATACAGTTTCCAAATGTGAAGTGGTCTGTCAGTAATAATATTTTTTGACCAGCCTTGCAATTTTTCCTTTTTCACATGACGATATGACTTTGAAAACACGCCCCATACAACTAAACTTGGCACTCTCTTGAATTCCATTAAAACCCTAAACTTCTGTTATTTTCCACTTTGACTCTTTCGGATTCGTACTCAAAGCCTCATCGTACTGTTGTCATAAACGTTGTAACTGAACATATACTTAAACAGCGCCGGCTTAAGACATGAACACATAAGTATAGCCCACCTACCTACGTAGCTTTGATTTTTATGCTTTTCATGACTTTTTCTCGATCTCTCGTTCCCGATTTTTTATCTAACAGTAATAATGCGTTTTGGCTTTGATGATATCATGAAAACTATGATAATAGATTTTGGGAAAACTGGTGTCATGTCCTTTGTCTCATGATCCTGTACTAGTAATACCATAGCTGTCTGCCTCTTATGACTTCGCGCAACCCCATTCCTCGAATATCTTGGCTTTTACAACTACTATATTATATAACTGGAAAATTTTGTTGGTGTTTCATTCCAAAAATTAAAGCCATTTTTGCTACAAGCTTGTACTTAAATGCAACATCAGGTCGTTACCTTGTCTAAAACACGGACCTAAACAACTTTAGCGACATTTTGCTTGAAGTAAACCACCACTAGCAACTTTCGGGAGTCCATGCTCTTCAAAAATGGTCGGTTTTCTTGAGAGAGTCTAGAAAAAAGTTGTCGAGGCTGCTGTTGTAGTGTCAACATTAGCACTTTAAAACCCTCAAGTAAAAGCTAAAGGTAGTATCTAGTAGTACTTTAGACAAAAATGTTCGACACGTAAACATTGAAATTAAGAAAAGGTAACATGATCATGATCATTTCTAAGTACCGTTCCTGAGAGAATCACAGTTCTTTTAAAGCTCAAAAAATGCTCCAAGTTTGCAAATAAAAAAGTTTTTGTCTGTTAACGCGTTGGTTTGAAGGTCTGCTGCTGAGGAAAACCTTCAAAAGTATTCATCCTTTCTCCTACCTACTCCCATTGTCCCATTAGCTCTGCGCAAGAAATAATACCATACTATCAAATAAAGGCAAAGCAAAAAACGAGGAAAACTTAAAGCGTGCTCATCGTTTTTTCTTTGCACAACAGACAACGACACACTGTAAATGCGTACTGCTTTTATTATGACGTGTTTTAGTAAAAATATATGTTCATCTTTTTGTAGAAAAGAACCGTTGAAAAAAATAAAACAGTTTTCTAAGTTTCCAGGTTGAAAAGTACTATTAAATATTATACATAGATAGTAGAAATAGACTATGATATGACTCAAAAGGAACAAGGGAAAGTCTTTTAATAATGTCAGCCACCGCAAAAAAGGGAATTGTGCACGAGAGAAGCAGGAACACAGGAGCCAAACCTCTTTCGTGATGTGTCGCGACGGAGGAGAAAGTGTTTTCTGCAAACGAATTTCACACGGACAAAGCAGGAGGAGTGCAATGCGGCACTCAGTGCTGCTATTTTGTTAGAAAGTAGAAATGAAAGAAAAAATATCGCAGGTTGCTAATAGACGCATATAATATACACATGCCTATTCCACTTACCCGCAGAATAGAGTATAGGTAAAATGGTACCAAAAAACGGCTACATATCACGTTGAAAATTACTTTTCACTTTTTCTCCAAACTCAACTTCCTTTTTTGTTCCTCTTCCACACTTTCACCGTTTTTTGTAATAGTGGTAGGCACGTATATCTAAAGATTCACATATTACGTGCATATTCAAACATTACATTTCATTGTGCATATATATTCACTTTTTATTGCAAAAGGTGCTCTTTTGAATTGCCCCTGCGTATAATAATATTGTACAATAATGTGTTTTGCAAGTTTTTTCTACTCTGGAAAAGGGTAAAAACTGGAGCACTTTTCCACTTTTGCTAGCTTCCATTCTCTGAAAATGGACGAGAACGACTGTTCTTGTTACTTTTTCTTCTAATGTGTGTTCTCATGTTTCACTTTGGATGCTCTTTTCATGTCTATTCCTATCTATTCGTTGTATCTGTAAAAATATCTGAGTGTGAGTAACTGTGTAACAACAATAAAAAGCGTTCTGGAGTAAAATGTGTGTGTGCGCGATATGAGACGAGAATGAGATGCGACAACAATAATAGTTGTGTCATAAGATGAAACGGGAAAAGTTGCTGCTTTCTTTCTCCTTTAAAAAATCTCAGTTCTTTACTACATAACTGCGATATGGTGGTGTAAGTTGCTACAAAGATTTGTAATGATGATAACGCAATATAATGTGTGTAGTGGCAATTTTCCACATAGGTATTTGTTATAGCTAGCCGGTACACACACGATGAGAACATCAAGAGATAACTATACTTTTTAAATGAAAATATGATGTTTTTGTGTAAAAAATGTTTGTGCTTATATGGAAGGCTAATGCTGTTTGTGGCTTGTTCGACTTTGGTAGTTTCATTATTACTTAGAATGGTGTACGACGATGAGATGACAATAATGCGCCGTCGTTGTTAGATATATTCAGTCATAGCAGTAACAATGAAAGGTAGTAGTAACGGTACATGAAATTGTTGTGGGGACGTTTGATATGAAATGAAAAAGAATATTTTGCAAAATATTTTTGAAACTACGCAATTTGAATAGTTGGTAAGTCAGCTGTGCAGTGTTACTCATAGTATTTTTATTACAATTTTGCATCTTTACAGCTAAATGCCATTTATTTTTAGCTTTCGTTGTATATATTTTCTAGCTTTTATTTTTCCAGAAGGCATTTGAAATGTAATTATTTGACCTTCATAGCGGGCAAATGTATCAAGTAGTGTAGAAGAGTAAAGTCTGATTAGCCAACACGACGAACAATGTTCAATATCAAATCCAAACGGATCATGTAGGTAAACGGTAATATGTATTTTGAAAGTGCATCTATTTTATCTAGTCAAAGGAGAAAGTAAGAGTAGCAGTCGACTTTGCCGTCAGAACAAGAGCAAGAGGCAGAAACTCGGAAAGTAGAGATTGATAGTTTATTTTATAGTTGTATATGTACCACCGCACCGCATTACATTTCTGGTGTGGAACAAAAGAGAAAATTGCAAAAAAAGATAGTAAAGGGATATATCCCATTTTTTCTTCATTTTCACTTCCTCTTTTACCTACTAAAGTGTTGGCATGCCTGGCTATTTATACTTCTTGGCAAAGATTAAACGATAGAAGGCTGTTCTGCTGACATGGTTGGCTTCAAGTCAACCTTTATAGCAGCGCAGCAGTGCAGCAGCAGCAAAAAGAAATTGCCGTGAGTTTTACTCTCTCAATGAAAACTGAGAAAATTGGGAGGCTAAACCATGCGTACTGAGCTTTTGGTAGTGCTTGCAAAGGTTGTCTCTATTTTCCTTATTATCCTATTCCTTAACCATATTATCGTCGTCACTAGTTATGTAGCAGCGGCGGCAAAGGCACTATCCTGTATCCCAAAAGTTGTCCTAGGCTCTCTTGCTGTTTTCTTTGCGCCCATCTGTTTCATTTTTTATTCCTTCTTCTCTCTTCCCGTTTCAGTTTACTTATATATATGTTTGATTCTCTACCCCAGAAAAAATGCTAAAGAAAAGAGTGTTTCTTGTATCTTTTCTGCGCTTGTTATATGCCTATGTATCTCTCTCCTTCGTTTGTATTTCTTCGCGGTGTGTGGTGGTGGTAGTGAAATTGATCTCAAAGTTGGTTGTCTGTGCCAAAAAAGGAATCCGGATTGATTTTTCTATTGCCAATTTTTTACATTATTGCTCCATTTTCTGTGTGTAGCTTCTCTTTAGCAGAAATGTGCCTCACTGTACAGGACATCTACTTATAAGGCTACTCCTGCTGCTAACGATCTAAACGATTCTTCCCCTCCATAACTTTTAGCAAACGGGTATTTCGGTGGGTAAGGCTTTCCCCTGTTTGAAGCAAAAGAAGAAAGTTTGTCTGGTTCGGAGAACTAAAAGGGAACTATTGGTAATGGCGATAATAACAAGAGTGGTGGCATTATTACGACTGACGACGATGATATCTACCTATTCAACAATAAGAGGATACTTTATATTGCCATTGTTAAAGATTGTGACACTGATTTTTTCGATACAGATGCCAATAATGTATTTAGCCTGTAGTTTTGTACCCGGTTCCAAAAGCACTCTGAAAATATCCCACTATTTTATTTTACTTTTTTATATTTACCATTCTAAATACTATTCTATTTCTAAAATCGTTTCTTTTCCTTTAAACAATTGGAATATTAAGATTTTTTGGCACAGTTAACTGAGAGGAGTTTGTTTTTTTCTACGAAAAAAATTCAATGAACAAGCGGAATAAGTGAGCCTGAGAACAAAAAATATTTATTTCGCAAGTAAAATTACGCACATATTTTTTCTGCTTTGCAGTTATGTTTCTGCTATATTCTCGGCATATTATTTTCATGTATGTGAATTATTCTCGGTCGATAGTTTTTCTACATTTTCAAATAAAATGTAAATGATCAGTCAAGTGACATCAGAAAAAACAAAGAAAGTGACAGTATTTCTTTTTCTTTTGGAAATTCTTTCCTGTATGGTTTGGTGTTGAAATACTCTTGATGGATCTGAACCTCGGGGTTGAAAACCCAACTTTCAGTTTAAATACTCTTTATTAAAACGTAGCAGATATATAGATAGGATTTAGGTGGAATATGGAAAATAACTAACGTGCTTAACACTGGGTAGTAGTAACGGTCTGAAGAAAAAAAGTTTTGCATGTGATGATACATAGAATGCAATGATATGATGACAAGCTCGACTTTTTGCACAAAACTCAATTCATCGCTACACTTTTCCAATGTCCAAAAATGGCAGAGAAAGAAAATGTCATTAGTGTGCCACCGTTGTTGCTGTTGGCTGCTGTCAAATATTAGCTGGGCTTGTTTAGTGCTTTCTCCTGAAATCCACTGAAAATTTATTGCCGTAACGTGACACGATAGGTGTGCGCTTTTTGTGTTGCTCCCACATTTTACGTATGTATTGTGTGAATACGTGCAATCATTTCACTTTACAATGTACATATACTATACCATTGGTCATTGTGGAATTCCTATGCAAAATTGAATTACTTTTCTTTCTAGATTTACTAATATTATTTCTATATTTACGCTGCTTTATAAACCTGTTATCCCTTTAGTCTCGCAAACTCCACAAAAGATGCTAAGATGTTCACTGGAGACACAAGCAAGAAGCACATTTCGATACTGTCATCATCATATCAAAGCTATAGACAGAAGATGAGCTATGAGCTTATGTAAGCTTTTACCCTGATACACTTTTGGAACAACCCTGTAGAAAGATAAAGGAAGTAAGAAAGCAATAAACTTTTTTGTCGAGACTCGCAAAGAAATTCCTTCTCTACCTTTTTCCATTATAATAGGAAGATATGAAAAGGAGGATGATGTGCTTTGATTTTTCATCGAAAAATACATAAATACAATGTGTTGGAAGAGTGTAATAACAATAACAGTAAGCTTTTTTCTTTTCTTTCTTGCTACCAGAGTGAAAGTTCTCTTCTCTCAGCAACTTCCTGTAGCGAAAGGAAAATGGAAGCTGGGCTTGTTCTGTGTTGTAGCATGCATGCATATTGAGATAAGAAATCATAACATCTGTCGTTTTCTGTCATCCCAAAAAAGATAAGAAAAAATGAGCATGCCTACACAGAAGAAAGTTAAATCACAGGAACACACGCACATCCCAATATTTCTTTTAGATCAAGTGAGCAGACAAGGAAGCAAAAAAATAACAACGACAAAACAGGGAAAATCATATTTCTTATTCTAAAGCTTTTATTATGATCTTTTGTGTCATCCACATGTTTTTTTTTAAATCCAGAGCAAAGGTATCGCGTAGGTGGGTAGTGTAACAACAATATTTTTATATTGACCTAAAAAGCCAATATTAAAAGAAATAAAAACCAGTTTAATATAATATGCAGATCGAACAAAAAAATCTTGCTGAGTTTCATAATATTTTCTGCTTTCTCTAGCTCAAAAAGATTCAAAAAAGTGATTTTAAAGCAGACTTACTGGTGTGTAGCTGTGACAAGATGGGCAAAGAATATCAGCAGCAGTAGCATTTTTATTTCTTATCTGTCAGAGTTTGGATTTTTGGTAGTGATGATGATAAAGAGGAGGAAGAGAGATCAGAGAAGAAAGGGGTAACAATAAAAAAGCAGCTGAGATTGGCACAGAGTTTATTACAATTTTACTAAGGTGAATATGGTGGAAGCTGGTATATCTATAGTAGGAGGCTTGCTTCAACAGTGTTTCGGAAAATATAATATTTCCAGGCATTTCCTCTTTTACTGATATTCTTTTACAAAGAAAGGTCTCGTTTTATAACAAGAACCAAGAAAGATGAGCAATGAGCTGAGTAATGTGGCTGGCAATGTAGTCTAAAGGTTGGTTGTAGGTAGCGATTTTCCATTAAATTTTTTAGCTTTGATCACTATAGTGAAAGTAACTTTACTTATGCTGTTTAGTCTACTTTTTGCTCTCTAGAAAACAGCCTTTTATTGAAAATACTTTGAAAAACATATTCGTATTAATATTTTAAAAAATATTTTACGGGAAATCTCTGCAGCTTTTATGATCAACGTGTTTTAAAGAACAATTTGTAGACAGATTTAATTTACTGAATGGTTATACAGTAATCTATAGCAGGAAATGTAGTTAATAACTCCTTGTAAACTTCTGAGAAATCGAGATAAAATGAAAGACAATGCCAAGTATTATGAAGATATTTTTCGAAAGCATTTTTCTAAATTTCAATCTATTTGGGACATTTAGGTTATCAGTGTTACACATTATTGGTACTAATTAATTCGAGAAAATATTGATTGTAAAATTTGTAAGCTCACGTTATGGAAGTATACTTAGGTATATAGCTGTATTGCCGATAATTTATACTATAAAAAACTATATATATTGCTCGCACCTTTATGAAACTGTTTGCTCTTTTTGAGAGTGAATAAGAAGAGAGTCATTGAAGAACGATGTTGAGTGTCTGAGATTGAATTCTTATTGTGAGCTATGGTGAAGACTGGGAATGCGATAACACTTGACACGCCGTGCCACGATGTAACAACAAAATTACCGTTTGTACTAAACAAGTCATCTTGAAAAGGTTGATAATGTGAGCAAAAGGGAAGTCATGATTTTTACGAGGAACTCATCATCATTCTATCATGAAGTTATAAATTAGTTTTTAGTTTACCATACAATAGCTAAACAAGGGTGACAAAATAAAAATATGGCACGTGGAGAGCAAGGTGATCGTTTAATGAGTATTGTGTTGTTAAGTACATGCTATTTTAAGTGCCTTGCTTGTGTGTGAGTGATGGTATAAGAATGAAAATTGGGGAATTAAACTGCTGCTGGAGGGAAAGTTCTATATACATTTTTGTGAATGATTTATATTGTAGAGTATGAATATGTACTTTATATAAACTTGTTTATGACGAAGAAAATCCGGTCGGATGATGGGCTGGGATGATAAGACGAAGAATATTACACTTTCTAGAAACCAGAGCATAATATAGCAATATGGTAGCATGAAGAAGAACTTGTATGTCGACATACTCTGGCACTGGCTGTGTATTTTCTTTGAGATGAATTGATGGTGAAGTTGTAAAGAAAAGACTGACATGACAGGACAGGCACCAGAAGAGAAAAGCAGATAGATGGAAAGATAGATAGACAGTGTG
This sequence comes from Entomobrya proxima, assembly GCA_029691765.1. Classification (NCBI taxonomy): domain Eukaryota; kingdom Metazoa; phylum Arthropoda; class Collembola; order Entomobryomorpha; family Entomobryidae; genus Entomobrya; species Entomobrya proxima. The sequence continues at coordinate 25,022,234 of CM056172.1, read as the reverse complement.
TCGGAGTTGGGGAGGGTAATGTGGAGTACCTCTCTCTCTCTCCTCTCTCTTTCTTAAAACGTGCTCATTCATAAGCTTTCACAGTGGAAAGAAGGAGCACGGGATTAACGAAGTGAAAATAATATATTATTATTATCATTATTTTCGGAGTAATTTAAGTACGTCTTTATATACCAGAAGGAAGCACGGTAGCGGATAGCGGTGGATGGAAGGGAATATAGTAGCAGCTTGAAAATGTTAAATATCTGCAATGATGATCATGACAGTGTATATGAGTTCACAAAGCGGCGTCTTTGGCAGCCATGGGCAAGCAGGATAATTAAGGAAGCAATAAGACGGCACTACTACACAAGAAATTCTGCTGCGTAGAAGGTAGAAAGTGCCCTGGCTGAGGATAATTTTCTTCAGCTAAAGAAAAAATATTATTCGGGTGTTTCCTGTCTTGTTAAGTAAGTTAGTAAGTGAGCTATAGCTCAGAGCTGTAGTCTGTTTAAATTGTAAAGAAAGCAAGAGTAGTAGGCGTTGTTATTGTAAAGCATGTCTTAAATATTAACCAGTGCACACGGATAGCTAAGAGAAAGGTAATATTTATGCTGAGTAAAGGGAAGAAAGAGGAGGAAAGGGCATAGGAGTATAAAAATGATGATATAATGACATGGTTAGGTGTGCACATTATACTATATAATATGGTCTATACTATACTAACGTGAATGTAAGGTTAGAATAATGCCTTAACAAGCTGCCTCAATAATAATTCCAGAAGGTTTTAACAGTCCCTCTGATTAATTGACCGACAAGTCAGTAAACGACAACCATATTTGGATGAGACCAATGTTCATTCATTTCTGTCAAAATGAGGTGAAGTTTTAATGCATTTACTGACTTATTAGGGTCTTCATGCAACATCTACTACAGCAGGATTCAGGATTAATTCAAATGAAAATAGAGAGTAACATAAGTGGCATTCAGTGCAATGTACTGAGTGCACAGTGTTCGAAAATTTGGGGCACACTTTAGATATTTTATTGCATTGTTCTTCGATGTTTATGTTTATATTTGATATCATTTGAGTAACGCAAAAGCTATCTAATTCGGTAAGAGCTTATTCAAAATTTGAAATTTTAGAACCTGATCCTCCTGCACGTTGCAGTAAGACAAATTCAATATTGAATACATGGTTTGTTTGTCGAGTAGAAGGAGATGTTTCCTTTTTATGCTAACCTTTCCCATATTGCTGCAATCTCATTTTTAGCCGCAAGCCATTTGCTCATCCTTTCATCGTCATTAGCTGTGTTTTATAAAGGCAAACACATTTGAGTAGCAGAAATACATTTATAATGAATTAGTTTGATATATCGCATCGTAGTAATACACCAAATGTTCTATGCCCCTCTGGTTTCATTTGATGAAAGTTGATTGTTACGGAGCAGAAAGCAATTTCCTCTTTTGCGTGAGCTTTCTGTCTCTTTCCTTCTTTCTCTCTTGGATTCTACTCGTCCTCTAAACTCATTCGTTGTACATACAATATCATTTATCCTGATACTTCACAACTATTCTCAAAGTTCAACAGAGGCGCGGTTTTGGAATTTGGCGATTCCAGTACGTTTTGTTGGCAGACGAAGCAGTGCAGAGTGTATCTCTACCCAAAGTCAATCCCATTGAACTTCTTTCGCTTTTCCTGCGTTTGAACACAGTCAAGAAAATCCTATGGCAATGTCTTGCCGGTGGCAAGAAACAGCAAACGAATCTCAATCATTGAATCGTGATCTTCCTTTTCCAAAAAGAGACTGGAGGCTAAACGCAGACAAGAGAAAGGGGAACGGCAAAATGAACAGACTTTCTCTGCTCAATCCAACAACTTGACTTACTGTGCGAATAATTAGTGCGTGTAGCAGAATGACATATGGAACATGAAACATCTCATCATCATGATGGAATGACGGAAAGGAAACCCCTGTCAACTATTTCCGTGCCCAGAAATCCTCAACTGCTCTTATATTTACCCATCCTTTTCCTTTTTGCTTTAGAGAAGCAAAGAAAAGGATTACTCATTAGTGAAAAGGGATTACTTGTCATTATTGGCACACTAGTACGGGGTGGTTTGAATAAATGACAGAAATGGGATTATGGTCAATTCTCTTTGTGGTGGAAAACTCCGGTAAGTATCTATACATATCGTTCAAACTGAAAACACAACCGATGACCATTTTCTCTTTTTACAGTCACATGTATGTGTAGTACAAGGCCATCTTGTAGCTTATACGAGGGTTGGCGACAAACATGCTTGTTTGCAATAACCCCTTTGTCCCCAAAGATTTAAAAGGTTACGAAAATATATGGTACAACAAAAACAAACTTTATGCTGATGGGTTGCATATTCTAGCTTGAGGTTTTTCATTTGGGTCAATAAAATATATGCATACAACAATGCTTCATTAGACTAAACATGTTTTTCCCCTTCGGCAGCTTGTTTTCTAGTAACTTCCTTTTCCTGTCAACACGTTATACCCACCACCCAACCTACATAACACAAATATCCCCTGGGTTTCTCCATCCTACCGTATATATGCACATGAAGAATGAAGAGGAAGTAATTTGGGGAAATTAAAAAAAGCTCCTAGCACTCATCAAAAAAAGTGCCGGAAATGAAGCAACAAATAGGTAAAGTGCCAGTATTTTGTGTTATGGTAGTAATACCTAATAAGACAAGTGTTTCATTTGCCCTTACATCACAAAATGTACACATTAAATCTATAATTAGTACATACTTTATTAGTGAATCAAAAACAAACGACAAAAGAGTTACTGCTAAATATTTTATAAAGGAGAAAGGGAATGACAAATTGTCGGGAAAAGCGCTGAAGTGTTTGCTGTCACGCTCACGCGTTTGAATGTAACACTGTTTGTCGGTAGTAACTCGACCTTTTTTGGAGTAAAGACCCTTTTGGGCTTTAAGGAGAACATATCCTGGCGATCCAGTCAGTTTGGCAAATTCAATTTACTTAATTCCCGTCTACAACTCGAGCTAAAAGAAAAATGCCTTGTTAAGCCGTTACTGGTCCACCCTTTTTTATATCTTTAGGTTGACTTGTTATTTTCCCAGATTAAATAAAATACGTTAAGCTCTCTTCTCTGTATTATTTGCCATTGTTCCCGCGTAGAACAGTTTTTCATAAAGCGAAAAAGTTTCTCCCCTTCTGCTCATCTTATGCCGTTTGCCGGTGTTAAAAACCAAAAAGTTTCAGATAACAGCGGCATATTGCACAAGACAAGGGAAAAAGTATCATCCTTGAGTCATCACACTCCCTTCACGACTCACATCCGTCTCTTGTCTAGTTTTATACTTTTATCCTTTTAGTGAGTGAGAGAGAGGGAGGTAGAAGAGTATCATGAGATCTGTTAAATTGAGCAGCAAAAACCAGTACAGTTGCAGAGAAAGAGGGAGCACAGGAAAGTGAAAGGGAAGTAAAATGAGAAAACAAGGGGAACAGAAACAGGAAGGCAAAAACTGACAGGAATAAACAAAGACAATGCAGGAAGGATAAACTTACAATCAAAGGGATAAAACACAAGTTGAGTGCAAGGGAATCAGAAATGAAAAAAAAATTTGTCAAGAAGAAGAATCTGGTTGGCAACAACAAGACAAAATAAGGTTGGCGTGAGGTAATTAAACCAGTGAAATCAGGGAAGCTAAATAGTGAAGGAAGGTGTTAGATAAAAACTGAAAGAAAATCAACAAGTATAAAACACGGACTTAATACAAAAAATTGCAATATGCATTGAATAGTAGGTAGAGAACATGGAGAGAATGCTTTGAATGATTGTGTAAGTTTTTAAAATCCCGTGACAATTTTCTAAAAGCATAGTTTTTAATGTAATTTGAGTAATCCAAGTAGCAGTTTGTGTGTACAAGAAGTGATGTGTATGAGACGACCGTAGCATAATTTATGTGTATTTTCAGAATAATATACCATTTTCCAATGGTTGTGTCTCTTCTCTTCAAATTCAGCGTGCCTGTCTACTTTACTTTCTTTGATCTCATTTTGTCAGTCAGTCTGTCTGTTGTATAATAGAGCATGAGGTCATGCGGTACACAAACATGGCCTAAATGACAAAACTACCAAGCTTCAAGGCTATCATTATAGGATATACTACACCATAACTTGACAGAAAAATATAGGTACATGTAGACCGCAAAAAGAGGTTCTATGAACCAGAATTCAGAAGCACACCTCTGAATTAGATTTATAAATACCCAAAACTTACATAAAACAAGATCGGGGTAAAAAAAGAAAAAGAAAAATACCCAATGGGGTTTACGTCTGAGTAAGTACACCAGCAGTTCCTTAATTCTGGAAACTCCAGAATCATACTTTCAAAGTAAAAGTTGTAAACAAAAGCTGAATAGTAGAAGAAAACCAAGTTCTCCATCGTGTTTTGTTACATGTATATTCAAAAACTCTTTTGGATGTAAATAAGTTATCTACCATCACCATTCTCATTTAGCCTTCCACTGCTTTCAGTTTTTCACCTTCGTATATTATAGTCATCAACTTGAAACCAGAAACTTGGACATCTTCCCCTTTGAGTTTGAAGACAGCAATGATGCTACACTGTTTGAGATTCTCCTTTATCTTCAACTTCACTTTTTCCATTTTATTTGATTTCTATATATTCTTTTATATTCAGTTTTTGCAAAGAAGATGATGCAGGAGACCTCATTATAAATCCTGTTGCTTTTTGCTTCTCATTGAAACGTTGTTTTTGTAACTTCCCTTTTCAGCATGCCTTCTCAACTCCAGTAACTATATTGTGGTCTTTAAAAATCAGTAAAACAACTGAAAGTCTTTTCCCAGAACTTTAATTTTCAAAGTTATTTCTATATTGTACATAATATACTTTGTACACAATACTGCGCATCGCATAGAAATGGAGACTACATAGAAGAAAACAGAGAGTGCTAAGCACACAGATGCAAAATGACGATGATGATGATGTGCTCTGAACTGCTTTTGTTTTCAGATTATTATGAGGTTTACTATCACAAAGTAAAGCGTTATTGTCTGTCATGCGTTATATGATTATAACCTTTCAAAATTTACAAATTCTGCAACGACTACACGACTATCTACTTTGCAAAAGGAAATTGATGAAATCGTAGGTATATTCGAGTACAGGGCCGATTCCGATTGTATGTGTGCATTTTCACTTGACTGCTCAACTTGTCATGTCACAGATTAAGGATTCCAAGATTTTTTGTATAATGGGTTGTGTGCGAGTAAACGTCATCATTAAATATACAGTAGTAGCGTTTTGTAGTTTTGAGAGCATCTGTGGTTTAGATCAAAACAACATAGCGTAGCAGCACACAACGCATTATTACAACGAGCAGGAGGCAGGAAGCCTTTTGCCAGAATTTATCATTAGTATCCTCATTTGTCGCGATGGAATGGAGAAAAAGACAGACCAAAGTTAAAGCATGTAGCGATAGAAGAATAAACGGAAAATGTAGTGTGGAACGGTGGGAAAATTCTCTGGAGAATTGTCAACATCATCATCCTTGTTCTCTCTCTTCTGAAACTGCAATGCATGCACAAGTCATCTACTCAACCAAGCACAATTTTTTGTCTCTTGTTGTCGTTCACTCTGGTTTTGTTTGTTGGGGAAACGGTAGAAAAAGATCTTTCTAGAGGATTTGCTGTCCCTAGCTATAAGCATGCATACCTTAAGCAGGGGCGCATGATGCGGCAAAATAATGGGGAATTCCCCAGAGGCCAAATTTAAGTAGTACGCGACTAGGAAAAAGAGAAAGACAGAGAGATACGAGAGGAGTGAAGGATAGAAACAAAATCATCGACAACAACAAACGACATCAAATGATTATGAGCATTTTAGGAGATACCTCTCAAGTACATTGTAAAAAGCAGAGAAAACAGGATGATTACTGCTGATGTGGTGACGAGGGTACTACACTCAAATCGGATGCTTAAATGTAGCTTGTTGTCTGGCTGAATAAATACCTTTACGTGTCTGATTCAGAATTCAAATTGAAATCTCCCTGGACTAAAGCTAGAGCTGTAGAAGGATATTATACACATTTTTGTATATGAAAAAACAGAAAATTGGATTATTATATTTAAGCAAGTGGAAAACAAATCACAAAATGGGAGTTTTGTCCCCTCGCTAGTTTCCAAAATGCCATTTCTCACATCTGCTTTTTATCTATGAACATCAGCGAGTTCTAGGTTTCTACTTACCGCTTTATAGTGTGCCTTTAATGATTATTACAATTTTCTTTAAAAATGTAATATTTTGTCACGTGAGGGTGTAATAATAAATATATGGCGTGGCCCATCTGGTGATCGTTTCCCTGCATTTTAAAGCTTTTATCATTGTATAACCATTTTCCTTAAAACAGAACCAAGATGGAAATATCTTTGCATATCTCATCAGATTTCCTAAAACTTTCTCAGAGAATGTACAAAAGCCGACACACAGAACAAAGATGCGCTTACATGGGAGGAATATCATTACTACTACAACTGCATGGTGGAAAAAAGAAAAAAAAGTAATTTATTATGATGTGCAGGATGCCGGATGAAATAGGGATAGAAGCTGATAGGAAAACAAACTAGACAGAGGGAGACAGACAAGCGTGGAAATATTTTAGAGACTAGTCATTCATTTCATGACTTGCCTATTTTGACTGTTTTCCACAAAAACAGATTCTTATTGTCACAAAGCGTATGTGTGAAGAAGGAAAGGGGCGGTGGTTAGACTCAAATTATTTGGTGTAATGCGTATTAATGCTTTTAAAAGGGATGCTATCTGTTATACAGAAACCATTTTATTGTCATTCATTCCATGATTCCGTTTTGGTTGGGTTGGTAGACTTCCTGAGTCTAGTGTGGATATTACACAGGCACAACAGCATAAATATATTTAGAAGGCTTCTTAATGAGAGCCCATTTACGCCTGAAATTATTTCACTTTAGTCGCTCCCTTTCATTTCTTTCTCTTTTGTCGAGAAAGGTTTCTTGTTCTCTTCATACGGTTAAAGCTTTCACTTTGCACACTGACTGGGGTGGAGAAGGGAATGGAAGTCGGTTTGATGTGACATTCTCAACTAGAATGTAATATTCATGCCTTTCACTAGAGAGAACACATCATCAGCGTCCTGTGTGTATGCGTCTCCTTTCTTAGCAAGTCTTCGGTTGTCATTGTGTATTCTTAAATGGTGTAATTTACATAAAGATCTTCTCGCCATCTGGGAAAATGCGTAGAAAGAAATATATTTATCCATAGAAGTTTAGGTAGTTAAAGTCCTGTAGCGTGGGAGTGGAAACAATTATAATTATGAGTCGGAAGAGAATGGGCAGTATGAGACGCCTCTGACGGGAGAAAGATAAGGGAAAACGTAAAAGGACGTGGACATTGAGACTCGTGTAATAATAATGGCAACTTAATGAACGACAACGGACGGCATTACAACATAATAGTAGAAGGGATAAACCAACCAGAATGTGAAAGACGACCTTTCTCTTTCCCCAAAGATTCTTGCAAGAATATCTAATCTTGACGATAAGGATTAAGTAAAACATGGGAATTTAATTTTGGTGGGTTTACATGTTTAATATGATTATGTACCATACAACGAAGAAAGATTTCAATTAGTAAGCTTGGCATAAAAATGTCAATAAACTCGTGCTGTTGTAAATACGCTGGTCTTATTGAAACTTATCTGCATTGAGGGAATTTGGACAATAAAGCCCAACTTAATTATTATTGTAAATTCTCTTGCTTAATTTTATTTGCTCATGCTTCACTAATTAATAAATACATGCATATGGATTATATTTTGAGACAATGTTGATTGTGTTTTTCTTTTTTCTTTTTAGGTAAGTCCATGGATATGTCCGGTCTTGTATTGCAGAAACTATAGCGTAAAGGCGTTCGTAAGCTACCCAGCTTAGTTGTATTTTTCCTATATTTGTATATTCGTTTATAGAGATTCATATAAAGCATAACGATCATAACACGACGGCAATTTCACACAACATCAGAGTCACTGAGGTTTGAAAATAACATTTCAACACTATTAAGAATAAGAATATTAAAAAGTGCTATTCATCTCTATTGCTTGAATATTTTTTAGTTAAACCGCTTGCTTCTATGTACTTTGCTTTTGATAGAGCAAATCCGACCCATTTTTTATGTTCCTTGCATTTTGCTTTCACTTTCAACGAAAGTCAAAGGAAACTTTTGTAGATCGATATTTTCTACCATTTTTACTATGAAAAGAAAGAGGTTCACTTGTTCTACCATCACACTTGGTGCTAAACCAAGGATCGCAAGCCGGTTTTCCTTTGCTCGCGTAGTCCTCTTCCCTCCTCAAAAATTATATTGTCTGGAACAAACTTTGTTTTTGCTCTATTTCAGAATATATTTTAAAAGTAGTGCAAGAAGAATACAAACTGAACCACGTGAACTCGCCGTTTTATTCACAGCCACCATTTATATCTACACTTCATTCCTTTTACTCTTCAGCATTTTTTGCTAGAAATTGAGAAAGAACTACTTTTTGCACGTACATATCCTATCGTTCCATTGTAATAGCTAGCCAGATACGAACAAGAATCTCGTTTCAATTTTCTTCAAACTGGGTTGCTGTGCATCCTCTTCTTACTTTCTTCAATGACGTCCCTTCTCAGAAAATCTTTTATTCAAATAAAATGCTTTCGAATCACGCTTTCTTGCAATAATGCATGCTTCACGAGGAAAACAGGCGATTTTCCTCATCGTGCAGGTTCTAAGCTATGCAGTGTGTATACTATATAGTCGTCGGCCAAAAAGGGAACAATGGAAAAAACTGTGCACACACAGTTCGTTCATGCCATCATCATCATAGCATGCATTATGTATCAGAAACAGCTCCATAATCATCATCAACAACAACAGCAACAATACAAGAGAAGAATAAAGCTCCCTGGCTCTGCTTGAATAAATATATTTGCCAGAATTTGAAAAAAATCCGCCATTCACTCTTTACTTCTACGCAGTCTTCTACTCCTTTCGACTTCGACTTTGAACGCGCTTTACTGCATGGACTCTATAAAATTATGCCTAGGGTCCAGCCAGACTACCTTTTTGAATAGTAAAAAGTAGATCTCAAGGCTACTGGGTTATTGCATTTAAAATTGTATGCTGGCTGGTATGTTCACATATTTTACTGTGGCCGAGCACATTATTTCCTACATCATCGTTTATGGGACTGGTTTACCGTTACACTTGATCTTTTGCTATTTATTTTCCCTATTTTGATTGCGTACAAAGGTAGTAAATCAAAACTTGTAAAAACCGTATGCATGTTTTCGTTTGGATACTCCATAACATTAATAAAAATGAACTGTCTGTCTGAACGGAATGGAGCAACATTAAAGTAATGTATTTTCAAAAATAGTATGAACAGTATTGAGATTGGAAGGGGAGCACATAAGTCAAAATGTAAACTGTTTGAAAAAACTGCCCTATATATTTGTGGGGCTGTTGGCCAACTACTTGACTTGAGACATAAATATTTACATGATGATGAGGGCTTCATGGAAAATGGGAGTTTCTTGCCTATTGACTTATAGGTTTCCTTCATCTACAAGAAGTGTTCAGGGTACAAAAGAGAAGCCAAGAAAATAGGAAGTAGGTTTGGCTTTCCAAGAAATTATATTTTTAAAGGCAATGTTTATATAAACGTGAGTAGGTAGTCGTGTAGTGGTACTAGTATTCTTTTCTACTAGTATACTAGTTTTTTATTTACACACTATCAAACCGACAGAAACATCAAGAGAAGAGCCAACAAGAAAAATGAAAAGAGCTTTCACAGGTTGTCCTTCTTGTAAAAAGATATGCGCATGATTTGGAAAAAAACGTACGAAATGAACACTTTTTATATGCAAAATACAAATTCTCTCAACACAGTTTCCATTTTACAACCCGTGCTCAAAGTTGTATACAGCAAGTGTATTAGTTTGTTATTGTTGTTTATTTATTATTTTTCTTTATTTTCCATTTTGGTCGACACAAAATAGAATTTTCAAGAGCACTTCCCCTCATCTGCTACCACTACTACCTCAACAAGAGAGCCTCGCCCAATTTTTGCCAACTTTATTCTGCTTATTTTCACTCTTTTTTAGCAAAAAGTGTTTTGAAAGTCAACAAGGAACGCAAACAGCATTAAAAATTATTGTTATGAAATGCGACAAGGCATGACGCATATACTTTTTAAATTCATGTATTAACTGTATCGTACGTTTGCGATAAAAAATGTCATGGCGTGGCTGCATAATATCCTATGCGTGATAGTGCCGACCTCTCTTCTTTATGGTTGTACTACTTATCTCGGCGAATTCACATCAGAAATTCAAATGATGAGAAATGGCTAAACTTTCTCCCACTTTCTCCTTAGGAAACTACATTTCTTTTCAGTATAATATGTTGACATCAAGAAAAGCAACGCAAACGTGACAGTGCAAAAATACACAATAAAAACGCGAAAAGATTGTGCAGCACGATTTCCGACTTTTTAAAGGGAGAACATATCAAGCCAAAGCCAAGAAAGCATCAACTAAAGCAAAAAGCGTTTCCAGCTGAAAAACTTTTTCTCTACTTTTGAAATAAAAAATCAGAAGGAACAATAATGTGATGGACGACCTAGTCACCAAAACTGATAGAGAATCTCTTTGTGTTCTTCCATTCTACTTGCAAGAACGGCAAACAAACACATGGTCTTCTGGTCAGGTGAAGATAAAGAAAAATGAAAAGAGTGTAGAACTTGGGTTGACTTTTTTGTGAAATTTTATACCTTTCAGTTCACATTTTCGAGTAGTAGAAAACTATTTTACTATAGGATACATTCAAGACTTGTCTATTATTGGTGGTCATTATATGAATAAATGAACCGTATTGATTACTCAAAGCCAGTCACTTCGAACACTGTGCATTTTTTGTACCAGACAACTTTTTGCCTTCTTTGCTCTTGCATGCATAAATCAGATTACAAATACATTTTGGTGTAACTGTGTAGCAGAAAGGGAGAAAGGCAGGCGGTAAAATCAATACATTGCTTTTCCTTGTGCGATTTTTCTGTCACATTTTCCGGCAAATGTTTACCGTTTCCTTTTTTCATCTTATGTACACACACACACGAGGTCGTCCTACATGTACATAAGTGCAGGCACAATAAAAGAAATTCAGAGAAAAATCACAAAGTAAAATCAGAAGAGGAAATCAAATCATCATCTGCCACTACCTAGCAATTCTTTTTTTGTGTGAGCATGACTGAATGCTTTGTAAATGAAATGAGAATTTTGGAAACTTTTCCAACACACAACCTAGTAAAATGTAATGCGTATTGTATTCCGAATAAGGGCCACCCACTGGGACCAACTGATAACAGCAAACAAAAATACAACTGTGCAAAGGAGAACAACCACAGGGTATCATTGTGCCAACATATGGCAGATAACCTAAATGTTACTTTTGTTGTTAGAAAGGATACCTGCATGTATTGATGTCGTGTCGTCCACGTGTGTAGATATCAACCCGCGCGCATCGAATAAGAATCCATAATAGTAATAGTAACCTAGCCTGTGTTTAAGGCTCAAGGACACTTCAAATTGAGTAGGTGAGTGATCAAGCAGTTAGTATTTATTCTAAAGATGATGATAGGCTGGGTGGAATAGCTAGCGTACCATTTTAGTAACGTGCTGAATACATATAATATAAAAGCTGGCTCCACAAGCAGTTACTTATCTGCTGTTTCGTTGAAAATTGTAACTAGCATTTTTATTTGATTTAGCTGGCTCATCCTCGACATAATTATAATTGTGTAGGTAGGGAGTCTGGTTGGAGTAGATTAAGTATAGAGCTACAATTTTTGATAGCATAGCTTGTCTCCATCAAGGAGAAAAAATAGGAGGATGTGTATCCCGTCACGTCCTTGACTTGATGATGATTACAATCTTTCCAATTACTTGTTGTTTGTGTGTTTTAGTTTGTTGTGATGACCTACTACAGTATAAGGAGAGTTTGGTGTATCCCAAAACTTTATGGTTAAGAACAATATTAAACCACGTGAGAAAGTTGGAGAAAAACTAAAATAAAATTTTTAAGAGTACATTATTGTCGCTGTTTGGTTCAATAATACACAAGGAAAAGGCTACTGTGGAATTTGCTATAGTATGTAAAAGTGCCCTTTTTGTGGCAAACTATAAAAACGTCATGTAACCTTAGTCGAGCACATAAACAGCGCAACAGAAGCAGTAGAAGTAAGAAAATAGAGATGTGTAAAGGTCGAGGTCTTCCAATAATGATGACTGTGTGGAAAACAAAATAAAAAAGTAATTTTCCGCGCCGGAATGAACATAGAAAGGCTTTCTCCTTCATCCAGAAAAGAAACAAAAACTCACGTGTACTTGACTTAAGACGCCACTTGATTTGGCACTTCACTTGACTTTCACTGTAAAAAGTGAAATCCAATTATTGGTGCCACTCATACAAGACGTAACTGGGCGAAGTGAATGAAAACGCGCTTTTCTCTCATTCTCTTTTACTCTCTCTAGAAGTCCGATTATTCTTGCATTATAGAACTTGAAAGTGCACCAAGGGTGCTTCAAATCCTAACGAACATTCAAACAGAACTGTGAAAATTTCAATGATTAGTTCAAAAATTCTATAGGAAAATTAATGAGATGATAAAATATTTCTCACTGGGTAAGCGCAGCTGGGTTAATGAGGTTCACGAAAGTGAAACGAATGTGAAAAAGGAGCATTCAATTATGAAGAAACACGTGAGTTTGCTTTCACAAAGCTCCACCATGACCTTGAAGGGAGAAATCGTGTATTCTCTGAGACTACATAGGAAAGAATGTGTCAGTTGACAGCAGCGGTACACGTACTACGTATTAACAAATCCCAAATACTTGCCGTTGTAGAGCAAAAAATGTGGTTATAGTCAAATAACTTGATACGACTGTAGTAGTGGGAGAGGGAGTATAGTAACAGTAAAGACGGAAATTGTGTAAGACTGAAACAATTGAAATAAAAAAGACAGTACATCTTTCTAGCAATTGGATTATGCACTTTGTGCCTGCTAGCTTTCCGTACAAAAAGCTGCCAAGGGACCACATATTGTGTAGGTAGGCATGTCTGCATTTTTGCCCCTATAACCCGACCAACATTTCTATTTCCCTACTGAATTATTCTCCAAAGGCGGAATACATTCAAATCTAGAGATGATGAAGATGTGTCAGGCGGAAGTTACAAAACGTTACACATATGTATACACCTACTTAAATCCAGAGTTTTTCTTCACTGTTGCTACTACTCTGTAATAAATATTTTTAGTCTGCAAATTCCCATAAATCCCAAAAATCATTTCCGTGTCCTTGAACTGACTGAAGCAGAAGGAGAAGCAGCAGAAGAGAGAAGAAAAAATGATTTTCCTTTCCTTTTTGATAACTAGAGGAACGCTTACACACACACCACTTTGCTTGCACAATCCATTTAATATTCATGAGGCGTTTTGTATAGTTGTAGTTCCCCGTGCGACATTAGGCAGCTTTTGAAAAATTAGTGACACGACCATGGTTAAGTGCTTGCGCACACTGCCTGCACCATTATTATTCTTATTGGAGCACGACATCTTTCTTTTTTCTTCTTAAAAATGTTTACTCTTTTTGCATACATCATCTCCATTTTCTCCTTTGCAACGAAAAAATATAATTTTTTCCAACATTTCCAAATAAAATTTAAATGTTGACTCTAGGGTTTCTGTTATGTCTCTGAGCACCTTACATTTATATCATTGCCTATATTCGTTGTGCCTTTATGATCTACTTAGTGCTTACTTTTCACTTTTTGTTTGTGTTTGCACAAATCAGCAATTTTCTCTACAAGAAAGACTTAATAGCACCACCTCCATCTATTTATTTTACCCGTTCTTTTATTCGGTTAAACTTTTTGCGCTTGTTAACTATGTCGGGTGCTATGTTCTTATTAATTCTAATAACAAAAAATAATGATAAGAGAGACAGGATGATGAGCAAGTTTGTGCACACTTTTCGCCCTGTGGGCTCCAATCTTTTCTTCAGAGAAAGCAGAGCAGAAGACGCCTGTCTTGAATGGCTTGAAGTTTTGCGAAATAATAAAAATGTGTAACTGTTCTTTATCGATCCTCCTCTACTTTTGCTTCCAGCTAGCACATTCAGCAAATAAAATATGAGTTGTTTTCCTATGTCGTATGTGTGCATCTTCTCGAGAACAACGAAGATAAAACACAATTGTATATGCATGGCATAACGCGGCTTTTTATTTATTTTATTTACGCTAACGCAGTATATGTGACCTCCCACTACGTGTTTATGAATTTTTCTCGCGTTTCGTTGTTTTCACTCCAGGACTTGGCGTGCCTTCGTTGAAAACACATCCAGTTTTTTTGTCCCACTTATAGTATGCTTTTTACATTTTGCATCCACAAGAACAGGAGGGTACTTCTCCACTTTGTTAATAGTTTACGCATGTTCTCATAATTTATCATGAAAGTGCATGAAACTAAAAATAGATATATTCATTGACTTGCAGAGCAAGTTTTTTGCAAAACAAGGTAAGGAATATGCCAAAAACGGAGATTATCATATTTATATCAAGTGTCAAGGGTAGCATCATCCGTGATCATTAATTATTATAGCAACTGTGGTAATAATGATAACAGCAGCACCTATAGGACCCTAGTGCGCAGAGTACAAAATCAGCAGATGTTCGTAAATTCTCAGCGACTTAGAAATAGACAAAGCAGACCAACGAACTAATTTTCGTTTGCATTAGATAGCTATAATAGGTTGCTCTCCACAGGGACTTTTGTCTCTTGCTTTGGTATCATATCAGACAAACAGAAGTGTTGAAGAGCAAAACTTTCAACAGACAAGGCCCAAAAGAGAACGCACATATGTAGTACAATAGGTAAAGCTTCTGTAATAGGGTTTTGTGCAGAGATGTAACAACGTGTACGAATTTTTAAAACAATATTTCAAAAAGTAAACCAACAATCGGTTTTGAGTTGTAGTTGACCGGTTGATCTACTAAATTTCAAAACATCAGTCTTCAATTATACTGGAATTTATTGGTTTTAATACTCAGAAAAACTGGAACAAACATGATAATGTGTAATTAATCCAAAATTATTTACTACAAAAAATATCCTATAAACAGAGACCAAATAAATAGCAGTAAAGTTTGATATGAAACATGAGTTATGATATCTTTTAACTTGATGGAAGTTTGGAACAATGTCAAAAAAATCCTTACTAAGTTTTGTCTGTACCCCTTCTTGTTAAGTTCTATAAGCATTATTATACTGCAGAATCTCAGAAAGCGTATCAGACCAACAAACAACTGCTTATCATTTCTACCCAGCATCCGTCAATCCCATAAACCCTATATGAAAACATTTCTCAGAACTGGGAACAAGACCGAAAGCATTGTGTGAAAGCAATATTAACCACCAAGGCTAACCGATATAAGTAAAATTATATAAACGTCAAAAAAGAGTAAAGAAATTGGACAATATATATATTATTACGTTTTTAGAAAAGAGAAAGCAGATCTCCGGCAGTAATAATATTGTTGATGGATACCCTTCCAAAGAAAACCAATAGATATTATTCTGGCAATTTCAGAATAAGCCGATTTTACTTTGCTTCACGCTGCGTATTTTTTCCACAAATCTCGTAATAACATCTGCTGTCTATCCTTATTTTTCTTCTCCTTTTACTTGAGAAAAATATTGGATAAAATGAAACCATGTTAGACACACAGATGAAATATAATATTTTTTACGTTAGGGTTGACATAAAAAATCGTACCGGTGCTACCATAAAAATGCACGATTCTCACGGAGAATCATATTACACTACTAGAGCATCATCACTTTCATCGCACATGCAAGCAAGAAAATTATAACATGAATACTAAAGAGAAGTTTCATATTGATCCTGCTGATATGTATTTTCAAAGATGTTCCAATAAACAGGATATATAAATACATTTTAGTTATACGAATATATTATTGCTATGAGAAGCTATATGATATGGTTTATGATGTCAAAGGGAAAACATCTGAAAGAATGAAACATTATTATTAGATTTTTGGTTTATTGTCGGAATGCTTTATTGCTGGCGCTGTGGCTGTTGCTGAAATATTATAAAGATTGATAGGTGTATTATGTAAGCCTTTACGGGGAAAGCAGAGAAATAAAGGGGCGTAAAGCCATGTGTCGTGTGGCCGTGCCAAAGTGTCAATTGATGGAATACAATAAATGGTGGGAAAATGGAAGGGTTGTCGAGGATTTGATATTTTTCTGAGATGATACATAGGTGGATGATGTCCTGAAGGGAAGCGAAATGATGATTCTCTTGCTTTCGGGAGAAGTGTATAATATGCCATTTGTCTTTGACAACTTTCTTTTTGCTGGTATGACGTGTTCCTCTTTGTTCTATTTTCATTTATTACATTGATGTGGGTGTGGAAATGTAAAGATGCATTTTCGAGGGAATACGAAAGCTAAAAGCGTTGACTGTCATTTGACGGGTAAAAAGTACTCGGAAAATGCATTTTTCACAGAAATGGAATAGATGAGCAGTAGTTTCTCATGACGCAAGCTACATAAATAGATACATAATCGGTTGTGTAACAGTCGTATTACAGAATTTCATTGAATGCATCGACAATGACAATTTCTTCTTTGCAAATATTGTCATTTTATAGCATGATCGTTATATTTTCTTAGCCTATGCGTCTACTATAAAAATTTATCAGTTTTGTTCTTGTGAATCGAATAAACTTTAATGATCGCTTGAACCTCCATCTTTCAAGTTGACGTTATATTTTGGTCCATCTAGACATTTTGCAAATGGAAACATTCTGGAAAAAATATAGTAGCAAACTTTCACCTGTTCACGTGGATATGTGCTCATTCATCCGTAATTTGCTGAAGTGACCCGGATACAGACAATGCAGTATGCTGAGTATGCTCATTAATACATACGTACATATGAAAGTGCGATGCCCGTTAATGCATTTGTGGAAAATTTGCTCCCTTAACTAAACAATACAAATATTATATTCGGTGTGTGTTGTGTGTTATGATTCACTGCTTACTTTTGTAAATATCATATAATTGATAAATCACATTGTCGTTAATGGCAATATCAAGAGGGTTTTAGCTTGCTGCCTGAATACGTTTCTTACGCTCCGGGCTTTGGCACGATCAACGACCCCAGAATTTGAATGTCATTTAAAATCACTGGTCTAGCATAATCATTTGACTGATTTGATTCATTTTCACTTCACATTAACTTCATTTAGGCGCACCAATAATTGTCCGTTTTCGAGTATGACGTACGCATTTATTGCATGAAAAAGAGCAGCAGCTCTACGTTTTGGTTTGGTTCACTGGCTGTCTCTGAACTGAACAGGATTTTGCGAGCACCTAATCTATTTCATTATTATCATCTAATATTTACATAGAGTGCATTAAGTAAAAGCAAATAAAATTATCGCTACGACGGTGTGACAATATACTGGAATCTCCCACAGCCTTACAACTTGCAAATCACTTTGCCCTGAAAATTAAATTTGCGAATTTGTGCAACAAAAGCTTTTATTATTCGTGCTTTGGATGATGGTGCAAAATCTCTCGAGTTCAGAATCGGTTCAAACTCAATATATTGAACTCACGAAATTAACATTCGTATTTTAACGAAAAGAAGTGAGGTACACATACTGAACATGTTTGTTTTTATAAATAGATTTGAATGTTCAAAACGCAATTTTTTTTTAGGTGTATGGAAAAAGGCAAAGTAAGCTGAATAAATCTGCTAGGATTGATGTAAAATTCTATTATACGCAATGACATGTAATTTCTCGTCCGGAAAAAATCTTTGGTTTCCCAGAATTTTTAGACATACTCTCCGGAAATTATCCCGAAGCAAGAGCATATAATATATTTCTTCATTAAATTTCATTAAAAATTACTACACTAATAATCGTTTTCCCGAAGAAATTTCTGTAGATTTTTCTATAGAGAAATGATTATTTGTTTACTTATTCCGGGGAATTGCAGATTTATTCCTGGCGAATAAAATATTGCCATAGGTAATTCATCCTCCCGATCCGATCCTCTCACTTCTGATTCGTTTGGAAAGGAAGGTCGCATAAAAATTTGCACGTGTTGCCATTCGAACATCTTGCAGGATCGTTCAGGCAGCTAGTACATGGATTAGGCAGCTCTAGACTTTATGGTTAGCAATAACTGACGCCAGCCTGTAAGCAGGTGAATAAAGTCATATTCTATTCATTTGCTTCTATTACAAAGACTTTTAAAGGAAAATGTATCCAAGGAATTAGGGTGAGTTTAAAATCAGTCACACTACAAATATACTAGAACAGCCATGCCGGTCGTAGTCTAGTGTTGTTATTGCACCATTTTATTACGGTGTTGGGTGAAAAGTAAACTTGAAATTTAATTCTAAAGAAAATTATCATAAGTAGGTATTAAGACATGCACAGTTGGTAGTTATTTTGGAGAAACGACTGTAAAGGGACTGCTGAACGAGAGACATGCAAAGAAAAAGAGAAAAGAAGAACTTGATAAACGCAAAAAGTTTTTACCGAACTCACAAGTGAGTGCAAATTGAGATGGGCAAAACTAAATTTAAACAAAGGGACTTAGTGGTGCAAGCAAACATAAAACTTACACAACACATATGGAAGAACTTGGGTAAAGTGGAGAAACTACTTTACTGGTAGTCAATTTAGTTTTGATTCATAGCATCGTCTTCGCTCCTGCTTCACTAGAAGCAAATTGTGGTTTGCATTTCTCCTAAAACGATAATGAGATGAAGATTGTGTGCGGTAGTAGTAAAGTGGACTAGACAATGAGAAAACGAAGAATTAGAGAAAGAAAAGTATGTTGAGGTATAAAATAGAAGACTAGGACTAGAATACGCAAAAAGGAAAGTTTTTCAAAGAAAATCAACTTAAAAAATTATATTTGTGGTACAATTGGTTAAAAAGAAGCATAATAAAAAAGTTTTTAGTGCAAACAGCATGAGAATATTCATGGTGGGGAAAATAGAACTGAAACAGTTCAGGTATGATTCTGGTACTATTTATCTGTTTAATCTGTTTCATCTACCAAAACAAAAATTGGATTTAAGTTGGAAACTTATGTCAAATTGACATATTATGTACCTGTTCTGCTTATAAAAGCTCATAGAAGACGCAAACGTTTTAGCAAAAACACATTAACAGTTGTATGTTTATGTGCACCAGCAGTCTCAATACTAATTGGAGTGTTGAAAAATTATTTGAAAATATTGTGCAATGATGCTATGTTTATTTACTGTTGTTTTATTAATGATCTATGCAGTACTCTCAGTAATGGAAAATTCTGTGATCACCAAAGTACGCTTGTGGTGCCACTTGGCGATGAAATGCAAACAAAAATGAGATTTGTTTAGCAGGAAATTGTCATATTTTACTTTGGCGCATCATCATTCAACCACAAAATTATTCCATGAAATGAATCTCATCCCTTTCATTTTGACGAAGAACTAGTCCATAATCAATTCTTTATCAAATGTACTGGGGCAGCATCAAAGGGATTATACAACTTCATTACAAAATTCATTCCTGAAGTTTCATGGTCATACATATACATAATTTCGAGTGAAATGCATCCAAATTTCCTGCCAATGTTAACGTAATAATTATCATTCTCCTACGTCCCAAAACTAAAACAAACAATGTGAGCGAAAACTAAACTTTTGAGAAGGATTGCTTTACTGATAAAGATATATTCTCCGAAATATAAATATGGAGCAAAAACAGAGAAATAAATTTTCGGATTTTAGCTTTTTTCAACTTTCAAGGTTTTAGCCTTAATTTTAAAAATGCAGCGTGCATAATTTTTAAATTAATTTTTAAATAAACATTAGTTTTTTGGATGACAAATTACAAACTACCTGTATTGAAAATATGTAGTTTGTCTGAAGGATAGTTTCAGTTTCATATGTTTGTCTCTCAAGTAGTAGATACAGTACGATTTCCTTAAAAAGCAAAAAGTTGGATAAAAGATCATCATCAGACAGAGATTTTTTTACAGAAATCTTCGTATTTCCAACAAATCAATAAGCAATGGTCCACTTCTTAATCCCTTGGGATCATAAGCAATACATAGTAATATCTGGTATATTGATCGGAGGGATCGTATCGTTACATTGATGATGTGTCTAAGTCTAGAAAGATGCACACAAAAAAAGAAAACTCTATATGTAGAAAAGAAAGCAGCCATAATCGATTTTATTCTCTTTGCAAAAAATAACAAGTACGGTTCGTATCCTCTTTCACTGTTTTCTTCCGCATCATCGGCAGAAGAGGACTCACGTTCACATGAATGATGATGATGATCATCGCAATAATAGGATGCTAGTTTGCTCGCTTGTTTTGCTTCTCTCTCTACCCTTCTTTCTTTGTGAACTTGATCCACATTACCTAGCCATTTCATTTTCTCAAATTTCTTGGCAAAATGCGTGCTCCTGTGCTACTAACTCTTCATCTCCTCTTTTTGAAGGGAACGAAAGTACATATTTAGAAACAGTCTGAAAAGGAAGTAGAAAGTGGAGCAAAGTGTAATGGAACTCATTTTTGCAGAAGAATTGGATAAATTTTCCGATAAAATTGCATTGGGCGATTGAGTATATTGGAATGCGATTGAACAAATTCTAGTTTTCTACTGGAAACTAGGCAGGTCATCGTGGCACTAGAGGTAGCCAATTTTACAGAGGAGTAGAGACAGACTAAGAGGCACCATAATCATTTGCAGTTTTCTTACTTGAAGTGTAAGAGAGCTGAGAACGCAGGAGAAAGGAAAGAGGGCACTTGAGAAGAAAGTCTTGAGAAAAATAATGAGTGAAAACAGTTTGAAGGAGAAAGAAGACTACTGATAGCTATCAGGTATATTCGGGTTAGATGCAGAAACTTTAAGCAGACAGCAACGATGTTAGTGAACGATAGAAGGAGAATCGTGAAGTATTGGCATAGTTGAAAAATTTGAAAGCGAAGTTGAGTGTGTAATGGGTATACTGGAAATTAAGAGTCTGTCATCTGTACCTTTTGAATGAGAGTTTAATAAAAACGCTAGAGATTGGCAAAGAGCTTGACAACATGCATGATTTGATTAAGTATTTGTATTTGGCGTACTACTCTAATTTTGAACGCTCGCATTCTGTAACTGTCGTAGCAAAGAGAAAAAACTTAGTTGAGTCGATATATAAAAATCGATATACATATTTTACTTGTTAGACGTAGTATGTTTTCACTGCTGTGTGGAATTAGGATGCTTTTTTTTCTAGAAGTACAAACTTACGACGATGGATATAATATAACACACTTACACTGATTATCCAGAAAAAAAATTAAAGAAAGGAAAAGAAATTATATACAGAAATACTGGTTGTGTCAATTTCAAATTAAGAAACTACAAAATAGCGTAAATTATCACTTATCTAAAAACTGCTAGATTACTATGATTTTCTTAGTTTATTTACATGGCATGACCTCAACAAATCTTTTGACTGAAATATTTAAAATAATTGAAAAGCGCTATATTATATTTATATAAACCTGATAAAGAAAATCAAAGTAATCTAGCAGTTTTTAGAAAATTTAATGGACGTTTCTTGCAGCAACGTGCGTTTTACAAAAATCTTTTACTATGCTGGCGCACAGAAAAACAATCAACTGTGTCTGCAGGTTTCCCTGCATTTAAACAAGTTGGGTATTGGTAATACTCAAAATACTTTTGTAGGCATATATAACTATGTTAACGGAAGGTAAGTGCCCAAATAAATAATTCAGTTTGCTTTTATGTAATTCCTGGGAAAAGTCGCGCGAAAACAAGCCCGTTTCGAATAATGTATTAGGTAGACAGTGTAGGCACTAGGATATTTAACTGGGATATGGAGTAATGATATGAATAGGCAAAATTGGAGACAAAAAGGGTCTCGGTCGTTCTTCGTTTATTCTATTGCGTTCCACCACCGCCAACACCACACATTACCTACTTCCCACACGTAACAAACTCAATAATAAATGTACAAAATGGTGTTACTTTATGCAAAATTCCAACTTTTGTCTAATTTGAAAAGGAAAGGAGAACAAGTCAAATAAATAGAGGTGCGTGTTCTTTATAAAGCATGTGTGGGAAAATGAATGGGAATGAATGACTTCTGCCTTGCCACATGTACACTCACGGTTTTTATGAAAGCCAACACGCTAAAATGTTTTTCGGAAAGTAATGTATGTGCTTACATTATGTAACTTTCAAGTTTTAATGAATACGAGCTTTCAATCGTCATTTTTTTGTGCTAACTATGTGGAATACTGAATCGACAGCCAAAGCTTTTGCTTGTGTGAACCACTTTTTTCAATGGAAAGCAAAACTTTGGGTTTTGTTCGGTGCACATTTTATGATGAATAATAGCTATAGACAGACAGACAGTGTGTGCGTTTGTAGCTTGTGATAAAAAATGGCGAGGATGATAAAGTATACATAGCAAACAAAACCAAAAAGAAGAGAGAGAGAAAAGTTGGGAGTTTTTGACCCACTTCTAATAATCCAAGCTAATCATTCAGGAAGTAGTGCAAAACGTTGAAAATAGATTTTATGATGGTAGAAATAAGCATGGTTTTTGCTCTGGCGAAAAGAGAAAGTTTTCTGGTCAAGTTTGAGTTTCTCTACTTTCACTGGCTACTAATATTGTAATTTTGTACCTCTCTGTATTTCCCAAGTGTCCAAACATGCTGAAAACAAAGTGGGCAAGGTCAGCCACAAAACCCTTAAAGGTTTGTAGCTGGAACTGCTGATGTAGTACAAAGTTTGTTTCCTCGAAGGAAAAAAATGGATGCTCCATTTCTGGAAGTATTGACATAACTAATGCTATTTTAATGAGATTGATACATGTTATGCCAACTTACTCATTGAAAGAATAGACAAAAAATATATTCACTCATTTTTATTCATCAAATAAGTAAAAGCTCTTCCTGTCTTTCACTTTTTGTTTGTGTGTTCATGTTAAATTAGTGAAAGCACAAATATACCCAGCAGCAGTCGTCCACTGTTACTGTTGGCTGGCAGGTTCATTAAATATTGTGCCAAAGCAAACACAAACTTTTTTCTCATACCAGCAGCATAATAAAAGTGGAGAAAATGAGGGAAAGCACAGAGTAGAAAGTAAGTCAAGATCAGACAGGAGGGAAAAGCAAATTAAAATTAGTAAAAATATTAGACTTGTCAGGAATAATACTACAGTCCTCGTGATAAAATGAAAAGTACTGAAAAAAAAGTTCTCTTCAGTATGTCCGTCATCACTGTTGCATGAATATTATTCATTCAAAAAGTTTTTTCAGGGAGAAAAATTCTTCTGTCAAACTATGGCTTGAGGTTTTAAAAAAGTTTCGAAAACATAAATACATTTTCAATATTAAAATACAGCCTGAATTCATCCTCGTTTTTGAAGAGCTACTATATGCTATGTTCGGCTTCTACTAATAATTAAACTATGTGTATACATTTGAGTTAAGTATACTATCAACTCCTCTAACTATAAGCCCTCTGTACCTATGTTGTCTGCTTCCACTTTCTTGAAAAGAAAAGATTTATGCAAAGCGTGTAAGCTGCAACATAGGTTATAACCCCACCGACATGCGTTATACATATATTAGGGTTTTCCATAAAAGCAAATAATTTGACATTTGTATGAATAAAAAGTTAAAAGGCAGCTCCAAAGCACCTGCACACTTTCTATTTGTTCCCTTGCTTTCTTTTCTCACAAATAATCCCAATCAGCACATCCACCGCATTTTGTAGCTATTTTTACGCCCAATTCCTTTCACTTTTTCATTTTATGTCCTACTTCCTATTTCATATAATATTTTATACATAATTGTGAATTCTATGATAGTGCACGTGTCTATATGTGTATGTAGACATGTGTTTTTGTTCCGGAAAAGTTTTCCCTTTTCCTTGTGTCTTTTAGTCTTTCTATATCCTGTCACTTTCTCCCTGATTTGTATCTAATTTGACTTCCAAACTACGCTTAAACTCTTCTTTTTGTCCTGGAAGAGAAAGAAAGGAGGAAAGGATTTTTAGTTTTGCGCACTTTTATTTTCGTTATCTATTGATGTTTCTCCAAAGTGTTTTTCAAATAGCTTGTCTTGGGTTTTCCGCGTATTAAAATCTACAGTAGTTTTCCAGTTTGTACGAGACACGAGTGATTGTGCGATTTTGTACTTCGTCTCGCCCACTACTACACCTTCTTTTATGAAACCTAATTTGTTACCATATATCATGCTATTATCATTCCATTTGAGTGTTTGAATCAAATTCTATATATAAAATATGCATTATTGTTACATTTATAACCTTCTAAAGGTATAACTCAGGCAGTTTTTTATGTACACAAAATTATGTAAGGAGAAGTTGGGTCTTAGCTGACTTAGGTAACTATGTTTTAGCGAACGAAAACTTTTCGTTAGAGTAAAGTCCAAATCCTTACGTACAAGTGTTTCACACAAAACAGCAACATTGAATGCATATTTCATTGTAAAATCTTTTCAGGACTTCCTCTGGCATTCTGTCATGAATAACAATCACCTGATAAGATATTCAGCTTTGTGGAAAGTGGGCGGAAGTTGTGCCCATCTATATGTTTAAGTAAAAACTTAATACATACCTATCCATTGACTTATTCATACATGCTTCGTTGATCTGACTAGCTTTCCCATTAATCCGCTTTTTTGGGAAATTATTATGTCAATGACGACAATGACTGTGGAGGCGTTCTTCGGATTTGTAACTTTTTATTGCAGCACACGATGAAAACATTTTTTACGCTGTTTATATCAGTAGGAAAATGCTTATTGAGTATGCTGTGTCTATGTATATCTACAAAAAAGATTCAAGTCTGAAAAGGCTGTCAAAGAGAAGGAACTGTACATGTTTATCATTAATCAGCTCATAGTTCCACTTCAATCTAACTGCGAAAGAGTGTAATCACAAGTCAAATATCAGCAAAAATACATTTTCAGAAGTTATTCACATAATCCTGTAAGGTATCATCATGCATAGTGATAAGTGTTATAACATGTCAAACAACATAATCCATCTGTCCTTTTTGCTGCTATGAATTTCAACACGCCCTATATATTTTCCTATTGGAATTTCTGATTAGCTTCCTATTTCTCGTTTTCCTATTTCTGCTTGCATGCCAAGTCATGCGAATGATGTGAAGGCAATATGAATCATACAAAAACATATTTTGGCTTTCTCGATTCCAGTTTATTTTTCCAAATATTTGTATACTGTTTACCTACGGAGAAACACAGACATCTGAGAAAATTTTACTTCACCGTCAGCAAAACCTGCTTTCATTTTTACATGTTGTTAGAGCTGTGATTTTTGTGCGTGTAGTTTGAAGTTGACTTGTGTCAACAGTCTTGCTCAGGTAAATCAAATTGGCTATTTTTGGACATTAAATTAAAACATGCTAGTTTGTCTCGTGTCTGCATGTCTTTTACCAAATAAACATAAATATTTGATAAATAAAAGTTTTCACTGAGTAATTTACTCGAAAAGCAAATATGAACACCTATATGAAGCAAATATTGTAAACAATATTTTTGAGTAAACAAAATGCAATAGTGGTGAAATTTGTTCAGCAAATACCTTAAATAGAACATATTCATCTCCAAGAATATTCGAGAATTTTTACACGAAATTCGTAAGACTTTTGAAGTTATCTTATACAAATTTCAAGATGCAGAAAAACAAGATATTTAAATAACGTTGAAACCTTAAAGGTGTTTGGTAATCTTTCCAGTTGGTTCTGTTGAAAACATAGTAGAATATTAGTGATGAAACACTAATATACTCACTGCTTACGGTACGATTAGATGTAAGCATTCGCTACAATATTGAGCTGAAACTGAAACCAAAGATGTATATATAGTCAATGAACTGGAAGTAGCAAAAATGGAGAAGCATGCAAATCAAATGGCAAAATTAAATGCATAAAAATAAGCAGACCTCTAGGCTTGTACGTCTGGCTGGAAAGAATCGAAAATTGCACGAACTAATTTTATTTTTTAGCATGAACTTAAACCAGTTAGTCTTAAAATTCTTCCTTTGTGAAAATTATTAGCTTGGCAGCATAACACTTGCTAAACATGTGCAAAAAGCAATTTCTTACATTAATATAGAACCAATATGAGTACAGTTTTCCCTTCATTCATTCATTTATCGTGGTGGAGAGTTTGACGAGAATCAGAAAACTCAATTTGATACATTATTTCTCTTTCAAAGAGTCTTTATAAGTGAACTGTGAAAGTCCTTGAAAAATGACATTTCTAAAGTATAAAATGTTTTTCAGTTTTCCATGCAAATATTCAGTCAATATCCGCTTTTCCGGCTGTTGTTGTGCTGTCCTCCTTTTATACAGTGCTTACGTCAAACCGTAAGTAATCCTAAGCATAGGATGTAGAATAGGTTTTCATACAACTTCTCTCACTTTCTGTCAAAGGTGCTTTTTGCGGATAAACGTGATCACAGTAATGTTATCTACATAATACACTTTTTCATTGTTCGCTACATGCTTTGTGATCCTGAGAGGCTTATTCTTACAATTGCAAGAAAGCCTTATCTTTTCGTCCTTCAAAACTACAAAGAGAAGCTGATACCTCTCTGTGCTCTACTAACTCGCTTGTGACTGCACAAACAAGACACAATTTTTCATCGAATAAAAAGCAGAGAAAATTCAACCTTCAACTACCTTTTTATTTGCATACCTGTCTCCTTCCCCCTATTGTAAAAAATTGAGGACGCTACAGGCATGTATATGGTGAACATGACACAAAAAGATAATATTTTTATTACACTGAAGAGTAAAGAAAAACAAATTTTATGACGATGGAAAGAATATGCTCAGCAGCTCAGTTATAACTTTCACAGCTATTTTATCTACCTACCTGCTCTTCTGACATTTTTATGCTTAAGTACCTCTCCTGCAAGTATACATAGTTTGGTCGTGTTTACTTTTGATTTATACACAATTTGCATGAAAATCACTTTTTTATGCAAAAAATCAAAGATGAATTTTTGTTGGAGAGATGAAACTTTATGTGCTTTATGATATAGAAGGTAACGAAAAACGGAACAAAAGTGTCTAGTTTCAAAAGGAAGGGAAACATCGACAAATTCATCTAACAGGCAATAACCCAACCTACATTTGCGTTTCCTACCATTTACTGTGCACTTACTTCCTTTTCGTTTCTAGAAAAGAATGCTTGCAGAATATTTTTATCTTCATGTCTCCGCTCCTTGCCCTGGAAAGGATGAAGAGCTTGAAAAATGAAAATAGCATTTTCGGGGTCGTTTTCTTTGTGCTTTTTTTCAATTTGGATTGAATAGAAAATTTAGCAAGTTTCATTTTTTCCATACAGCTTCAGATATCATGTCAGAATTGTTGGTCAAAAATTACTCACCTGAACGATTCAACTGAAGTTGTTAAAAAGAAGAAAGTAGCGTTAAAAATTTAAAGTGAACTGTCAAGTGCTCATCACTTGCATTCGCCAAAGGGAAGCTTTAGGATTGGGTAGACAAGGCGTGTAAACATTTTGGCTGGCCTGATTGTGAGTGCAGACCACAAAAGTGGAAGGATGCTAAAAATCCAGTGAAATTTCTTTCCATTTCTGTATTTCTTACTATACATTATGCATGCTGGAATGCGCAAGTATTTTTCGTGGTATAATATACTGCTATCCAATAGACCAGAAGTACCGTTTTTCTCTTCTTCATTGCTACGATTTAAATTGCACGCCGTTACTTCTCGATTATCTCGATTCCTTTCCTGTCTCCTTCTTTTTTACTTGCAATGACAGACTTCCGACCTTATTTCAACCTTGTTTTTACGGTCGTTTTGTATGTTCGATTTCTCGTCCGACTGCGACTGGTTGTCGGTTGTATAAGACTAAGCATGTTTCTTCATATAGTTTGTAGTTAGAAAGCGGGACAAAATTTGTCCCTGGATAGATTTTAAAAACGTATCTACTCAAGTTTCCTATGTTCAACTGCCTTTCTATTTTATGAAAATACTAAAGCCCGTGAACTTCGTTCACTATAGACTTCTTAATTAAAATATTAAACATAGTACAAAGTACACGATTTAGCATCGATGTAGTGACACCTTTCTGACAATAACAGACAATACCGGAGCCTTCCAGGCAAAAACAGAAACTTTGGTGGGCATTAAAGTACTTCCACTCACTCTAGTTTGCTTCTGGTTTTTTTTATCACAACTTCAACTAAGTAAGTAAGTCGTATGTAAATGACAAATTATACTCAATGTGTAGCTTATACCTCACGGCATACATATGGTATGTTAATAATGATAGCGGCAAAGTTAACACACACTGTGCTTGTTTTGTATATGTGCTGATAAATGCATATCATGCACTTTATTTCGTTTTTGCCTTTTACTGCAAAAGTTTTGCATACAATGCAGAGCAGCAGCTGCCCAAGGACAAAGAGAACATTTGAACTGGCAGAAAGTAAACGTGTTTCTTACGTGACGATGGTTGACTAAGGTTCTGTAGGGTGTGGTATTGTGAATGTATCGCTACTAATATATAGTTGGCAGCGAGAAATTCTATAAAATATATAGAAAGAAATTGCCAGTTCAATTGTTGGAATTTAGTCAATTCAGTGAACAGACAAGTTGGCGCAAAAATCCATTGATGCTGCCTAAATATTTTACAGCTTCAATCAATAAGCTTACAAAGGAAATATGCTTCTCTCCTTGATGTAAAGCATTTAGGCTGATGTTCTATGTATATACTATCGCCGTAAAAATGCAGTGGTATGATGGCACTGCTAACTTTGGAATGTGTTGAACAATATTGAAATCGTTTGGAAGGGGGTAGATTAATAGTTTTACTGTACAGTATCATATCATAAATAAAATGGAATGTGGAATCACTTGGAAATTTTAATTTCCCATGAGCTCGACAGCAAGACTGCATGTGTAGAATAATATAATTTTTGAATGTTTCTAGAAATTTATGAGCACACATTTTCGTCGGAAGCTTATTTTTATGCACAATCTTTTAGTTTCTCTTTCCTTGTTCGCCACATCTTTATACTTGTATTTGGAAAGCACCCATGCAAACTCAAAATCAGCCTTTAACAATCCGCTAACTTTAGTAGCTGTAGCTTTTACAACTTTTCCTTTCACTAGCGCCCTGCTCTTCATGATTATCATACTTTTTTGTTAATGAAGTCGTCCTTTTTTCTTTGTCGCTGCACTGCATTATTATCGCATCCGGGAAGTTTCAGAGAGATCAGGCAGGCAGAAACACAAATTTTCCCACACAATCCATTTTACGCACTTGTAAACTTGATCTCTGGGAGAAAATTTACTAATTAATTAATCCCGTGGTACTATACACGATACTACAACCAATTAAAGTGAAAGTACTGCGCATTCCACTCTTGAACAGAATACCAGCAGAATGAACACAAAATGATGTTGATCAAGCCCTTGGTATTAACTTCCATATTGCTAATGCCATCCATGTAAGTGCATTATAAAGTGTACCGTATCAAACGAAACGGAAAATGCATTTCAAGGATTTGGAGAGTTTTCCCTGTCGCCTTCCACCCACGTAGATATAATAAAATGAACTATACTTGTGTCCTGATCAGTGAAACTGGCGGGGGCATAATAAGTGGCGCGTGCAAGTCTTGTTGGCTTTTTGCTTTTTAGGACTCCCACTTTGATTTACATAGTTATAACCTTGCACTTGACTATAAAAGTGGAAAAAGAAAGGAAAGGTGATTTTAAATGTAAAGTAGGTACTAAATATGCCCTACCTTGACTAGAAGCGCTTCTATTTGCTTGGCTCATCTTTTGTGGTTGGGTGGGTGCTATGTCTGAAAAACGTTATCATTGCACTTTAGCATTTAGTTTCAAAGGAGTTTAGCTAATGCATGCATACAGGCATGTATTAGAGTACATCACAAGTAAATATAGCACGCTAAATTTTACTTGAACCACGAATATTATGAAGTAGCAGTATAGTTTTCATGTAGAATACTTAAGTAGATACGGATCCACCAGTTCCAACGTACCTGCCAGTCGAAATTATGTTAGTAAAAGTTATTTCTTTTTGTCTAATACTTCGGGTACTAAAGTCGAGATTACAAATCCATTTTCAACGCATTTCTTCTAAGTTTAAACTGAACCACGATCTCTCCCTTTTGTTCATTCGTCTCTTTGCTTTGTTTTAGTTTAATATGTCTCCCCTCTTTTTTTGGCAAGCCGAATGAATTAGCATTTACATACACTGATGACTATGACGGTGCTTGCAAACAAAAATGTGTATTTGTCGATTTGTCATTATAAGGATCATTCTGTATCACTGAAAAATCATGGAAGAACTGTTGATACTAATGCCGTAATTTTGTACTGCCATTAATAACTTCAAAAATACGTAATGGACGAACAATACCTGTAAAACATTATACAAAAACACGTTTGCCTTTGTGTTTTGTGATCTTTGGCCTTTAGGATATCATCAAATATCATAACAACCACTAAAGCGTTTCCATTTTTATATAATTTCCGTTTTCGTTCATATTAATAGGTATATCGTGGCACATGTTCCATTCTGATGCGTTCAATGTACCGTGTTCTACGACATTACTTTTGCTTTAATAGCTTCCATAATAATAATACTCATCACTTCAGTTTCTCCCTTGTGATATCATCTTGTGATCGTAATCATTATTGCTGTTTTTCCTCACGACATTCTCCTTGATTTTTGCGGTATTCTAAAAAGTGTAAGTATTGTTTGCAATGTTGTGCGACGCACAATGTCTACCGGTGTAATAGGATTTTGGTTTGTTTACTGAGGAATTGAAACTTGAGTTGTATTTATTTATTTCCGTTGCCCTTTCTCCTTCCACGAAAAGGAGAAGGTGAACCCTCCACGATCACATCAATTTCCGGACACGTGGCTCCAACACAATTTTTATTGCTGATTGCTACCAAGAGCGAATGAAAAGTTTCATGCTCAATGCTTTCGTCACTATCAAAACATTTTATAAAAATCTTCAATGTAAGAACACTGCTGGAGGTCGGGGTTTCTTCAATATTTTCCTTGTTCCACCCTATTTACTTTTGTCCTGTTTTTCGTCCAGGTCGTCCTTCTTTCTGGCCTTAGCACCTCGGAAATGAAAAAATTCAATTTCCAATCGTCGAAAATTGTAACACAAAATGTAAAGTAGTGAAATGTAAATAAAAATAGACATGTCTAATAAAACAGTCGACGAGTTCTCTCTTTCTATATCCGCTGACTAGCCGATATTTTCCTGACTTTCTTCTTACTCCTGCGTTTGAGTTAAACTTTTCCTTCAGCTAAATTTTTCCTTTTCAATGGACTCGCGCATATTTTCTATAATATGAATGAGGAGTAGCACAACAGATGAATTGAACGAAAGCAAAGTCAAAGTACACTATATACGGAAAAGGGTATAAAAATATGCGTCAGTCAAATAGTCTTCTTATTGGATATAAATTCTATTTTTATTACGAAATATGAAATTCCCTTTGGACCCTTTTACTCCTACCAGCATCGGCCCTTTTTTCTATTTTGCAATGCCAGTAGCACGTCTCACAATGTATGCACGTGCAGCTTTTGGCTTTTAGTTTTCCTCTTTTGTGTGCATGGTGCACCTAAAAAATCTATAAAAGGAGGACACATTTCTGTAGAGTTTCTGTTTTCAAAGAAAGGAAAGGAATCCGGAAGAGGAAGGAAAAGTGTAATAAAATATACATGCTACTCCCTTATGAAGAAATTGCCTGGAGAAAAATGCAAGCAGTGTAGAATACAAAATGTAGAAAAAGGAGACCATCGTCAGAATAAAGAAGTGTATAAGGGCAGGCCATTCAACAAAATGGCGACGAAAAAAGAAGGAATGAGAAAAATGTAATGATTTTGATTGTACTATTTTTATGATGTGTATGTCCTCCTCTTTTGCTTCTCCTGTCAACGAAAAAGTAAAAGAGAATATTATTGCATTACACCATTATATTTTCCCCGATTTTTTTTGCTGATTTCCTCTCTTAGGACAACCAAGTACGTACTTTGTTCAATCCAATCGAAAACCAACCTGTGATTTTGTTCTGGTGAGGTAAAATGTGTCTTGAATGATAAAAATCAAAATGTATGGGGTTGTT
Source organism: Entomobrya proxima (assembly GCA_029691765.1). Classification (NCBI taxonomy): domain Eukaryota; kingdom Metazoa; phylum Arthropoda; class Collembola; order Entomobryomorpha; family Entomobryidae; genus Entomobrya; species Entomobrya proxima. Next base: position 24,989,828 of record CM056172.1, on the reverse strand, counting down.
CGCACAGTAAGTAGAGCATTGACTTAAAGCAAGTATACCAACGCGGATTGAAGAAATATATTAAGTACGTATGGTATGGGTTTATTGTTCCTACCCTTCAGCAAACCGCACCATACGGAAAAACTAGGGGAGCAATGAAGCAGCGCCAATACATACAACAGGAATTATTATGGTGTTGACGGAAATCAGTTGACGTGTTAGGGGAAATCAAAACAGGGAACCGTTTCAGCATATTTTCTCACACAATTTTTATCGATTCTATTATCCAAGCTGGTTGGGTATGGAATGTAAATAGACAACCAAAATATCGGTGAAAGGGGACGATGTGAGGATAAGAGCGCAAGTGAGAAGGGGAGCAGGAGAGAATGAAATGAAAATGATGAGCCAATTTGGTGAACAGTAGGACACTCGACAGAATAAAAAGTAAATAAAATCAAACAATCAAAAATATGTATTCCACGGGTATTTCACTTTTTTAGCGTTGAGTATGTAATGTTGCAGTATAACAAACTTACCAGGAAAAAATTTTTCACACGCATGTTGTTGTCGAACTAAAATAACTCTGTAAGAATAGAGTGCAATGCACTCATATATAGAAGTAGCAAAATCATCAGTTCTTTCCCGCACAGCAAGTGTGCCTCTACGCTTTCACTAATGATGATGAGAATGTTTCGTGCTAAATTTTTGGAATCTCAAGTGGTTTTCTTTGTCGTATATATTTATATAGGTGAGCTATGGAAGATTGTTTGCGAATGATATTACACAATAAAAATATGTACGCCAATGCTAATTGATAACAAATCTGCAAATGTGTGGTAGGCCAACATTCACATTAGGCTACAAAGATATTTTTCACATTAACATGTTAGATAATGATTAAATTACAAATTGCACAATAAATATTAGTTGCAATGCTTGCTTTTGCTTAAAACACTGTATATATTCATATGAAAATGGTATCAACATACCTGAACGACAAGCATTCTAATGTATTTTTGTTTCTATTTACAGGTAAGCTGAATGATTTCTCATGGAATTTAGATGACGCTTGCCCCTATCGCGTCCGTAAGATTTGGTTAAACCCCGTCAATACTTGCTTGAAATTTCAAACCGCGTGCATGCATCAGAAATGTTGAAATTTACCCAAACATTATTATGCATGTTTTTAAAAAACAATGCGTAGAATTTTAAATCAAAATCAGAAATTCGTTACTACTCCGCCCCAAAACTGCAGGATGAAGAAATCCTTCATAGCGCTGAAATTTTTTCCATAATGCATCAACTTCAAAATGCTTGCAGCTATGTATTTATCTACATAAGTGAACACTTTTATAATAATAGGCTACACCAGAAACGTAATAATATGCACAAGCAGAGACATGAACATTTGATACGTGTGTGCACGCTCAGGCACTAATCACAAATCACGTTAGTATGCGTAGAGCTCGCTTCCATACACAACAATGACGCTGATAAAATCACAGCCACGAAATGAGATTAGGATGATGAGATCAAATTTTTGCTACACACGACGAGGACCACTCCTCTAGTAAAAATGCATGAGCACACAAGCCCGTCGTTTCATCTTCATTTCCACTCTTCAATGCAAGAGGGATCACACAAACAAAACTAGTGTCGTTTTCCTTCTCTCCAGTTTTCACCACTTTGAAAAAAGCCGACGTGCATGCACACTCCGGTGAGCACAAACCAAACCAAAACCCCGGCGCATATCAGCCAACATGAAAATTAACGTATGTACATGTACTACACAATATGCATTTCCGTATACAGCAAAAAAAGTTTTGAAAAAGAAAAAAATCTCCTTAAATACTTTTCTCCGCTCTTTATATAGTTCGGAAAGGGAATAAAAAAGCAAGCACATTTTCACTCGGATATATACATATTACTATTTTCATCGCATGCATGCATGGTTGAATCAACAAAAAACGAGGCTTGCTTGATTCGCGCCTCACTACAAAAAATGAATAATGCATTCATATTTTCTCGCACACACTTGTTCACTCATTCATTTCGTGTTTGCTTCTGTAAGGAAAAATGTGCATTTTTATAGTACATATCCGTATACCTTGTTAGAATCGTGTTTTATGGAAACATTATAAAAACAGAAATCGCCTCGATACAGATGCCTTAAATAAATATAAGTGTGAAAATAAGGAAATACAAGAACATGTGTGCTTACACAGAAGAGAAAACTTACATAATCATATAGGCAGGCAGTTAGGCATGTAAAAGGTGAAAAATTCTCGATTGCAATCCCTTCATGTATTATTTCCCTCTCTTACTCCAAGTGGTGTATGAGTGAGAAAAAATGAAGAAAAGAAAGACCAACCTGTTTGTAGATGATTGCCATTATGATCAACTCACACCTTTGTACTTCGTTGCAACTTGGGAGTCAAGTATGTAGACATTTGAAAAAATGGAAGTCTACACGCATTACATCTTATTCATAACACGCATCTTTCTCGCCCTTCCTTCTCACCCATTTCATTTTATATTCATGCGTGCCCTTCATAAATGTCGGATTTAGTATGCCCATGTGTGCGTCTTTGTGTGGTCGTAGTAAAGTTTTCCTGTTGGGTGTTTGAACTTTTTTCTTTTTTTACATTTTGTTTCCGGGAAAACTGTATTTTTATATGGAATACGTACAAAAGGTGGTTAAGGAAGCGGAGGAAAAGTGAGTAGAAATGAGGTTGGGAATAGCGCGTACTCAAAGTTTTGAAACTACGCCAGATATTTTATTTACCCCCATTTCAATCTGACAGGGAAATGCTGGGTTTTCTGTGAATGGAAAGGGGGATGATGTAGGAGAAAAGAGAATAAAGTGAAAACACCAGGATTTTCATAAAATGTTGATGGTATTGTGATGTGTATTGCACATTGCCATTACGAAGCACTTATTTTATCTTCAGTAGCATTTTTACATCCACCAGATAGCAAAAGGCAAAAGCCTATTATTATGAACTGGTTGACTGACTATGTCGAAAAATAGCAGTAAGGTCTCTGTCAAGTCAAAGTGAATGAAAATAAAAATGGTAAGAATGGGGATGGAAAAAAGGGTGAAGAAGGGGAATTGGAAAAACGGTAATAATGGCTTTAAAAGTTACTTTAAAATGGAGAATGGGTGTTATGCAGGTTATTTTAAAGCTCTTTGATGTTAGCTATACGTATTTACTTTAAGTTGGTAATTTTTAACAAAGAAAAATGGTGACAAGGACGAGAACATCTTTGGGGGATCATGTTTGCTTGTACTGGTGGCGGGTGGATTTTTACGTGATGTTTTGACGGGATGAATAGTAAAAAATATGCGAGCAGGTTTAAATCTTGTAATGTATGCATGAAATTGTAGGAACACTGAGAAATGTTTCGTGGAAGAGTTTGAAAAGGCAGACGAGATATATCTGCTGTAATCCAATATCCACTTCACTACCAAGAAAACTTTATGCTGTTTAAAAAGAAGAAGCTTTCCTTATTCCTGAAGGCTGATGCAGGCAGACAACGGCAATTCATTGTGTAAATACAGGGGGATTTTTAGATTTTTAGAAAGTGAAAAGTTAACGGGGAAAGTTTTGAGTGAACTTGACGCTTGTAACAATGTACCTTATTGTGTACATTCGAGAATATAGCAAACATCAAGAAACAGAAAAGGTTGAACGTAATGTAAAGGGTACAAGGCAGATAGAGTCGTATTAGCTGCGTATCTGTTCGGTTGCGTGTTCTGCTATTCATTCTATTCAGTAAAAAAGTTTGTAAATTTACAAAATTTAAAAATGCGATATCAATGTATCAATCATGTCGCTGGAAGCAACAAAATTAAAAATTAGTGCTGCTATTATGAACCCACTATTGACTATTGCTATTTCATTCAATGTGAGCATACGCTTTTCTCTATATGTTGGCATAACAGACTGAACACGATAGGGAGGGTTTACATATCTGTATGTTGGAGTGGGTGGATCAAAGTCACACTTTGACTACATCCCTAATCAATAAAACTTGTAAATAAAACCACATGGAATATCCTGCTACTTGTGTCACCTATCAATTATCGATGGGAAATCCCTTCAATGCATATTAATTATATTTACGCAGATGCGTACACGTGGGGTTTGAAGTATTCTAACTTTAAAGAGGAAGCAGGAAACAAGAGCAAATTGGTGACAAAGGTCATCTAACCCTATTATCAATTTGGTGTAGGAATATTCATGCAGGTGAACTGTAGTTGTTGTTTTATAAACCATTAATCATAATTCAGAACGTACAATTAAATTATACAATGTAGGAATTTCCTATACAAAATCCTGTTTCCAAAATGAATATGCAGTATAAGCTACTTCGCTACTACTGCTATGAATAATTTATTTTCGCTTGTTGTAAACTCAGACGCTTGAAATTCCTGGCACCCTGATGTGCACTCAAATTCCATCCATATTTAAAGCTTGTAATCACCCAAGTCAATATTTCAAAGTCATTCAGCTTTTGTATTATATAGTGTGTTGTTGTTCTCCAGCAATAATATTTTATTCTGAAAGGGTAAGCCAAAGCCAGCGAGAAAGTCAAAGTATAAAAAGTAAAACCACAGTCCAAAATGACATCCGACTTTCTATGGATAAAATCGTTTAGTATGACTAGTATTATTTGCGCGTTTTTGTTCTGTTTTGTCTTTGGCTGGTTTGGCTAAATAATAGCGATATAGTCAGTTTTCTCTTTTCTTTATTGGGTTAACTTTCGCTGCGGACACAATACACACATACAATACAATACACAATACACACTATGTCAAAGTTTTAGATTTTGGTACAGCCAAACCAATTTTGCATGTTTTAAGAGAAACACGAATTTCATGCACTGTGTAGTAGTTGTAGCATTAAGCGACTTATAATCTCCAAGTAAATCCGGCGCCACACTACGCACCAGATATGTATCCATCACTAAACTATTTTGCCCGCCCGCCCGCTGTTTTCCCATCTCTCATATGAAAGTATAAGATGACATGAAAAACTAGTTTATAACAGCAGTGCATAGTATGTAAAATGCACCAGCCTTGAGTAAACTAACCCATCTTTTTAATAAAAAATTAATTTGAGTTACTGATATACAATGTAGCATATTATTCTGCTCAAAATTTCATTGATTCATCCTGTTTACTAAGGCCGCCTTAGTGCAAAATATAAGCAAAATTCTCGGAAAATGCCATTTACAACTAGTCTACAAGGCAAACAACGGCACGACACGTGTGCTAATCTTCTTTTCAAGGTCTTTTGTGCAAAATCTCACCTTCCGCTGGGTTTTATGCTGTAGACGGCTTTAATGCCGGAAAGTAATTAACAGATAAAAATACATGAATGCTGCAAAATATATTGTTTAAAAATATGATTATCTAAAACATGAACAGAGAATATGTGTTACATAATATAAATAATATTACTTGGAATTACAAGGCTTTAATTGTAGCGTGAAACGTAACCGCATAATCAAGCAAATTTATTATTAACACCGCGGTTCCGTCTGGTGATTGAGGACTGTGTTCAGGTTTGAGCTAAAGTCCCGTGTTTCACTCAAAGCTCTAAGTACCTGGCGCAATCAAACAAACCGAGTTTTTGTTGCATGCAGCAGGCAATTACTAAGCAAACGTTCATGCATCCAGATTGATTTTATCCAGTAATAAAAATCATTTTCACCTTGCAAAATATGTTGTTTGTACATGGGCACATCAGAACGTTGCGTTGCTTGTTAAAAAGGAAAGGGATCAAGTATCAGCAGGCGAGCAGGAAAGTGACCCGGTTTTAGTTACAACTGGGTCTGCTAGTAAGCCCATAAAGCTCGAGGAAACCAGTCGATGTGAGTTGCATGATACATACAATTGCTAATGAAACGGCGCGAGTACAAAGCGCTTAAAGACAATAAAATTCTGCTTGCGCACTTGAGTTTGGTGGCGTGTTGCTTTTGTAGCAAATATCAAAAAGAGAAAATCACAACGAAAGCTAAAAGAGAAAAAGGGAAGCAGGCAAAGGTATAAAGGGGATTAAATAAAGTGAAAGTCAATGAATCCAATCCAATTTATAAAGATAAGCTTGTTTTGGAGTCTTTGGGGGAGGATTAATAACTAAACATGTAGTTTAGCTGCAGTTTTGCATTGTACCCTTAGGTAGCTGTAACAAAGACAAACGCAGCTACATTTGGAAAATCAAAACAAATGTTGGTATGCAAATGAGATGAAACTAAAACAGTGTTTTGATTTTATATCAATAAATAGGCGTGTAAATGAATAACTGGTTTGCGCCTAGGAGAATAATTTTTGTTGTAAACAGGGTGGCCTTGAGGTACTACTATTAGAATTTTGCGCAGTATATGTTCATTATTACCCACAACCAAAAGATTCGTCATGATGGTAATGATAATAATTAAAGTGATGTAGAAAAGTAGTTCTATTAGAAGTCCTTTTAAAAATGCCAAAACTAAAAAGAATTAAAGGAAGGCCAATCACTACCAAATGCTGAGAAAGTTCAACAAGTTTAGACAAGACACCAGCATGTTAAAACATAAACCGCCCACGCACGCTCACAAATAAAAAAAATGTTGTCCATGTGTAGATTTATTTACTTTTCGCTAACAAACCAATCCATCAAAGTGATTTCTTCTAAGGCAGCAGAACAACCGTTGATGTAGTAGTGAATGGTGTTTTGTGACACTTACATTAGAATAAGTATAAGTACATATAATTTCGTTTCATGGTAGAAGAAAAAAGAAGAATTCAAACTAAAGAAAGTGAGGGGTCTTTGGCTACTTGCTAACTTTTTTTACTTTAAAAGGGAAGATGTATTGCAAGTATATACAATGACCATTATTATGTCATTTATCTTATTTATAACATGCAGATACTTTTTACTTCTAACCCTTATGTGAAATTTGTTCTCATCGCTTTCTTTTGAATGATTTTTTGATGTACGAAGAGAGAAATCTGTATAACTTTTTATTTACAATCTTCTCATCTTTCCTTTCCACTAGAATAGGGAGGGAGTGTTTTCTCCATGTGTGTCAATGCGGAAGAGACAGAGTGAGTGAAATTGAAACTTTCTTTTTCACTGTCGCTGCTGCTGCTTTTCATGCCTGGTCGTGTGTCAATGGATACGCGGAAGTGAGATAAAAATAGCGTGAATAAGAGGCGAGCTATCTAAAAAATAAGGAAAAGTGGGTATACCTTCTATACCTATATTGATCATGGATTATACCGTACTTTACGCCGTATACTTTTAGCCTTTTTTGTAATGCTGTCATGAATTTAGTATCCCGAGTACCTTTACACGATCATATATATCCTTTCATCTTTATCTTTAAGATGTGTATCACATCAGCAACTTCATCATCATCACCACAAAACTGATCATGAAACTCTTGCTTGTGCATACAAGCCAAGCGACATTTTATGGGGGAATCCATTGTGAATGACAATCTTTAAAATTATTTTCTGTACTGAAATTGTTTACATAACTTTTCTGAATTTTCTCTCTCTTCTGGTTTGGATAGCTTCCACTTAAGTATACCTATTCCCAAAATATCTTCATTACACGATCATGCTGCATGGGTGGACAGAAAAAGGAAAAATAGGCCGTGAGGATATGATGACGACCTGCGTGTGTATAGTGTGTAACTTGACAAGTTTTTCAGAATTCATTCAGCACTTCATCTACACGCTTACACGTTTCTCCTTCTCCGTCTCCTCTTTCAAAGTCAAAAAGTCATCGGAGATGAGATAAAAAAATCACTGTGCTGATGATGTGATGATGAAACTGAAGTAGCAAGAGGCACTTCTCTTTTTCACTTCTTCTCACTACTTATTATTCCACTTTTTTCTTGTCCTTTTTAACCTAATTTTTCATAATCACATGATTGAAGAGCTTAGTGTTGAGTGTGTAGTGTAGAGCTTCTTTAGTCAACTAACACACTCAGTTTTGCATCTCATATTGAAATTTTACACAGAGGACGAGGACATAGGGCTTATAACCATTCTACTCATTCTGCTTTTTATTGCTTCAGCATAAAAGAAAGAAATCCATTCTTGACGCGTGTTGGATTTTTTCTTTCTTCTTCTCCTTCTTCTTATGCGCTTATTGAATTGAAAGAGGGAAATTAGGAGAGAGTACGAAAATACTTCAGCAATCTTCATCAAGGCAAAAAGAGGATAAAAAGAACAAGAGTTTTGAAATATAAGAATAAGAAGCTGAAAAGATTCAAGTAAGAAAAAGAAAGGAAAGAAAAAAGTTTGAAGTGTGTACTCAAGTGGCTGACGTTACACAAAAAATAAGTTGAAAGTGAAAACGAGAACAAGTTTTAAAGGAGCAGAATTTGCAGAACATTTGCACATTCAAAAGTCAACGGCAGAAGGGGTTCTTTCTGGCGAGCTTTGATAGACATTGTGTAATAAATGCATACACCTCATTAGTTCTTTTGTATTCATAGCATAAAATATATATAGGTACATTTTTACATGTAGCACAGAATTCGATATAGCCAACACCAGAAAACCGCCCACGTGCATACACGTGACAGTCACAATCAGATGAAAAATATAATTAACAGTACTGATAGTTATATTTAATAAATTTATTCTGAAAGCTGTCATGTGCGTTTACCCTTGAATCTTGAAATAGTAATTTTGACTAGATAGTACTAAAAATGAGTATTCTATCTAGATTTCTCTTATCCATACAATAGCTACTATATGATACATAATAACTTACGCACAAAGATAAATACAGAGAATCGAAGTCTCCACAAACATTATTAAGTCTCCTAACGTCATGTAAAAACCAATATCCATTATAGGAAAATTATTTCCAAAGAAAGATACAGGTATATACTAATTCCTACTGTGTTGCGACTACGGTTATACAAATATGTAATTCTAACACACTTCATAGTACGTTGGACTCACAACTTCATTCTTCTTTTCAAACATAATTTTATATTGGTCTTAAGGAAGTAAGTGCTTTTACGGAGAATTGCGAATCTGCTTGCCTTACATTTTCTCTTTCACACCCTCTTTCCTCCGATTGTTATCAAAGCTGCTGGCAATGTATTTTCCCTGTTCTGGTTCCTCGTAAGTTGTACGTGCCTTTTGTGGGGTACTTTCCACTTTACTCTATCTTTTCATCTTAGTTTTCATTCTGTAGCTATAGGTAAGCTATGAGCGCACAAGTGACTAGGAATAAAATCATCATAATAAATTTGTAATATATGCACCGTATAAGAGGCACCAAACTAAAATCTCACTTTCTCTCTACTTTCTCAACCCACTCACTTTTAGTACTACCGCCATCACCGAGCAAAGGATTAATTTTCAATTTTCATCATCAAAATCGTGATATGGCAAAAGCCGAGAGAGAGCTCCGGAGCCATCATTCTTTTTACCACCATTACTAGCGAACATATTATCATAACATCAAGGAGAAAAGGTCTTTGTCTTGCCTCTTATTCTCCGGAACGAACGTATCAACTGAGTTGTAATAGTAAAATGTAATATGAAACGAAAAAACGAAAGACTTTGTCTTGTTTCCCATTTTCTTTGGGTTGCTGGTTTTCTCTTTTCAAACTTTTGTCTGGAGAAAAAGATCAAATTTAAGGATACTAGAATGACGTTGTGCGTGTCAGGGTTTCTGACTACACTGATGTGATATAGAAATTGTGGGTTATACTTGCATCGTAAAATATGTAACAATATATGGATAGTGTAATATGCACCACGCACTCTGACTGAGATTGAGACTGAAATTTAATGAGAACATACTCATCATCAACAACAACTGACAACAGTAACATTGATGCATGATAACAAGATGATATTAAATATAGCTCTATAACATTTGCTTTTCTGTCAAAAATAAGTTTCAAGACAAAGGTTGCTTTTTCATTAGCATATCACGTAGTGGGGACTGCATGTACCTACAAACTACTTACTCTTTGTACTAGGTTGTTCATTATTAATCGCAATTTTGTATAATGTCGCCTAGCATTAAATGGAACTAAAGTCCTGTCGTTCTGACTCCACTCAAATCATTAGCGCTGTAATTTTATTTCCTGATTCAGTTAGTATATCTCGCCTACACACAATGTACTATTTGACTGTAACTGCAAAATCAAGTTTAAAATTATTTACCTATCTACTTGTACATATGTACAACTGAATTAAAACATTGTCTTAGTCTTACTATGCCCCAAAGCAGGCCAAATTGTGTTAGTAAACCACGTAATTAAAATGTGAAATGCCTACTAGGATTTGTAAGGATACCACATAATGTAAGATATATACAACGCCTTTTGTGCTGACTTCACACAATGAGGAGATGAATTAGTTGACAGCAGTTATCTGATTATCAATAGCATGCAAGGGAGAAAGAGGAAGAACATAATCGTCACATCGCACTCTACTTTTTCCTTTCTTGCAAAAACGTCAAGTGAGACATTTCTAGTGTGCTGATAGTGCCAAAAGTAGCGCTGAACCGTAGAGATTACATGCTCTAGTGAAAATATGGCACAGATTAATAAGATGGTTCTAAATGAGCGCCAGTTCCATAACACAAGGTCAATCTGCTTGAGATAGCATTCATGGCTAAGCCAAGAAAGTATTTTGTTAACAAAATATGACTTTTGAGTTGGAGGTCACACGAGGACAAATGAATTTCACAAGCGTTGCCAACTAAAAACATGGGAGAGTTGTGATTTGCCATGCACGTAAGTTGATTGAAAGTTTGGTGTAGTTTTAATTTTAATGCAATATAAAGACGTAGCGCAAGATTAATCGAAATGCATTGTGTTTAGTGTTCATCATGCAGGAAAAGAGAACGCAGATTTGTGCTTGCTTGTTTCATGTAACAATGGAAAGTAAAGGTCTGTTCATGTTCACTTATATTTGCAATCATCACATGCAAGAGAGAGGGAAGGATAATGTGCTCTCAAAGAAAAGGGTGTAAGAACTCATACAATTTTCAATTTAGGAAATTAGTTCACGGTTTAACCTTTGGCACTTGGACTCATCATTTATGATGCCATGAGCGCATTTTAAAAAATTTCAGCGCATTTTATCGGTGCTGAGTGTTTTGTTGGTTAATCTTGACACTTTCCTTCATGCTATTCTCTTTGTCCTTTTTATCTACTTTTGTTTTATTCATACATGTTTTATTAAATTAAAAATGTCTACTAATGAAACCTTAATGCAATAAATATCCATCAGTATGCACTGTATAAATACGTAGAATTATATGCACTTCGCCTTTGGCTATTGTCGCTGTTTGCTTTCATCATCTGTACTAGAGATTTTGTAGTGTTTCATCAAAAAGTGAAATTTATGCAATAGTTATCTTTGTCGCTTTACTGACACAGTAACAGACCGTGGAAGCGATGACACGTTATCTTATCTGTTTCACGAGAAATAAAAACTTGTTTTGTTCTGTTTTTCGTTCAGGACTTGTATTTTATACAAATTTTGTAGTTTTATGGCATAAATCTTTTATCTTGATACTTCAATACAATTGTGCGTTTCGAACAACGTACCTATGTTTTATACTGAATTTGGATTAAATTTGAAAATCCGGAATCTAGGCCATTGTGTACTTCAGTCAGGATATGGAAACCTTTTGAAAGCTTGTGTGTAGGTGTTCGTTTACTTAAATACCTACTTGCCAGAACAAAAAGCGATAGATGAGTTATTACACGGTGGAAGAAAACTGAAACGCTTGTTGGTATTTGTTTGCTCGGTTCGGTTCACTTTACAAAAGAGTGTTTTATGCTTTGAGCCTTGAACCGATGAACCCCTTTCAAATAAAATACAAAAACCGTGTAGCTCAGAACTCAGTGGCCGTCTCACAAAACACAAATAAATAGGGTGCTATTTTGTTGCTTCTGAAAAACGTGGAAGTAAAAAAGCCAAAAGTGAAAGTTATGGAATGCAACATATTATTTTGGAAGGCTCCAATGCTCACCGCTACACAAACTTGTTTACAGTGAAAAATGTAGCAAATCGAGTATTCCCATTGGTGTGCAGAAATTCAATTACCGTTTTTTGAAAAATATGTGTATTTTGAAGAGAGCAAAAATGCTTGAGCTACTTTGGTACAAATGTTTTAAATTATACATACAATACATTCATTTCGGGATTCTAGTTCCAGAGAAAACTTGTGGACGAGGCTTCATGAAGAGCGCTGAACAAAAAAATATTACCAATGATGGTGGTGGTTTGTCAAAACATACTTTCACGTTGAATTGTATATACCTTTGCAGCAGAAAGCGGAAAAAGAACTGTTTTTCATTTCCCCGTCTGCAAAGAATTGTACACGTAGCATGCTTGCATTTTGATACATTCTACTGCTACCTTATTACCTTTCAACTTTCAGAAATAGGTCCTATTTTCTGATTTTTTTGCTGGAAAAGTCATGTATATGCTAGTATGTTCTAGTGGAAAATGGCAAAGAAAATAGAAATGCATGAGGATTTATTGCTCTCAATGGGAACCAGTTCAAACTGCATTTTCTCCTTCTGATGTTAGTTTTCGCTGTACTTTACCCAAAGTAGGTAGTGGAGTAGCTTTCCTTTGACAAAAATGCACGTATCACGTGATATAGGCAACAAAGCGCCCTTAAAATTCGTTGGTTATAAGATTTACTTTATCCCTAGAAATTGTATTGAGCCATTTTTGCTGAAGCCTTTTTGTCTCTCTCCCAATATACGTTTTAGCTGTTATGATTACTATTGTTATGATTATTTTTATTACACTAAAAAATGTAAGTCGACGAGAGGAGCGGAGATGGTAACATAAAGAGTAATGTGTTTTGGCTGCCGACACTACTGTCTGTCTTGCCTGTAGATTTTTTCTTTCTTTTTTCGCGTACTGTGGCAAGCTTCGCTTGCTGTTTTTATCCAGCTACAACAACATCATCAGCTTATGCGAGGCAGCCAGAAATATCCGCACGGATTGCATTGATTTCGGAAACTAGAAAAAAGCAGTGCAAAAATGTGAAGTGAAAGTATTCACAGGCAACCACGGCTGCTTTCTTTTTATATTTTCTTTTCTTCAAGAAGCCGCGAGACGAGAGAGACAAGGCGTCATGAGGAAAAATGTGGGTCTCATGTATCTCCATCATGTTATGATGATATCATTTCTCTCTATATATTGGCGGCTTCACACACGCAAAGAAGTGCCTATGGGCACATACACGGTTTCATATGATAGGAGATGATAGGATCATACACGATACTTATCCTTAAACTTGATGTGATATAGGCATATAATCTGGCTGAGCGAATGTGTGTGTTTTTTACGAAGAAAATTGGGCCTTGTGTGTGTGTGCTGCAAGGAACGACTCTAAAGTGCTTTCCACAGTTTTCTCCAGAGACAGCAAAATACCTTATCCTTTACGTGCTCTCCTTTTTTCCCCTCTCACTTTTAGCATCATGACATAGTACCTACATATATTCATCTGGATGGCAGGCTACATGAGCCTTATTATGATTATGATGAGTAGTTCTACCTATTTAGCCATATAATAGAGAGGTTTACATAATATAAGCATTTTTTCTGATTGTGAACAAGCACATGAGAGATGATGTTGAAAGAAAGTGGAGGGGACGAAGAAAATGTATGTTTTTCCTGAGGAGATGCGCTCCATAATGTTTTCTAACGTTCATTTTTCAACTTTCATACGAGGAAAATGGTACGTCTTTGCAGTATACTATGGTTGTTTGGAATGCAAGTACCCACATGATCTGAAGCCAGTTACACTATGACTATATATATTTAAAGATGGGATAAGTAAATATATATGCAACCGTTCTAGATGAGCAGTATAGAAAAGGGTTCATTTTTCTTCATGAGATTTTTTTCTATTATGCTAGTGACATACATATACATAGGCAATGTGAAAAAGGAAGAGAAAAAATACTGAAAGTGGATGCGGAGAAAGCACGGAAGAACTTTAGCAGACTATATACCACTATGCGTTCATACACTGTCTTTGTATAACCAGATTTTCAACAAAAATTTAATATCAAGTTTGGAGCGACTGTAAGATGAGTATAAAATGTCATTGAATATTTTTAGTGTTAAGGGTGACATACATATATATTTGCAGTATATCTTGCAATAATGTTGATCATTTAAGCTAATGCTAATGAGGAGGGATAGAAAGCAGGGAACGTGCTTTCCACTGTATTTATTTTATGTTGAGGGATGGAAATCCGGGAAGCAGCAAGGTTTTATTGTTATCATAATGAATGCTATTTACAGATTGCGGAAGGTAAATGGGAACAATAATAATGAGAATAATCTCCAGATAACAAGAGAAGCATAAAATATGTAAAGGCAGATCTCTCTTTTCTGCAAAACTCAAACTAAGAAATATACCGTGGTCCTTATAACATATTTATTTTTGTCAGAAGTCATTTGTATATTTTTGTGTAACCGCAGACTGGGGAAAGGTTTTTTAATGAAGATAATTAAAATTAGTGGAATGAGAGATAATGAGATGAGAGATGTCAAGGAACAACCAAGTCAGCTCAAAACGCTTTGAACTGTTGATCGATTGGATATAAGCGGTAGATAAAAAGAAATCTAGTGACAAATGATGATCAATTAAAAATTCGTACAGAGTAGTGAAGAGTGACAAAAGGACGGGAAGAGAAAAGTTATTTTCTGTAAGTCAACTGGATGAAAGTCAGGTTGTGATAATGAGTAAGCATGGAAAAGAACTCGTTCACTGGAAGTTAACGTTCAAAAGACGGCAAAAGATGCAAAGTCAAGCGTGAGACTAAATGTCAAGATTTGCAGAAAAGTTGTCGTTTTAGAAGGAAAAATATTTTTTTAGCTTAAAGCTTTACAGACAGAACCACAAAGACAACGAGCAATGAGCAGCTTTTATGACAAAGGCGAAGAAAGTCGCACAACCACGGGCGGATGCTGTCTCTCATTATCCTCATTTTTTCCTCTGTCGAATTGCCTTCCGTTTCTTGGATAAAAAATTTAATTGTGCTTGTTAGCTTGCAGTCAACGTTTGCAAACCTGAACGAAAAACTTAAGCTGAGGATTTTTTGTGAGAAAATGGAATTCAAGACTAGCAACAAGAAAAAATGACGTTAAAAACTCTCGTGCAAAAACCTAGTCTAGTATAAAAGCACAACGTAACGTAGTTTATGAAAACTAAATATTTCGAAGATTTTTCATTCGGAACTCTTAATCAATTTTTTGCAAAAAATGCTAGAGAAACTCTGTTTCTGGCATTTAAGTTTTATGCCATTTGCAAAAAATGCACGACAAAGAGGAGCTCGCATTTCCCCGTCTTTTTTATGGCTACTGACACTGCTCCACTATTACATTCTCTAATCATCCCATTTCACTTTTTTGCCTTGAAACAATTTTCCCCCACTTTTACCGCTACGCTCCTACTACTGCTTTTAATGAAAGTGATTAGCCCGGAAGAAAGAAAAGGAGGCTCGCTGTGTGTGTGCATGTGAGTCGTTCACATCCATTGTTATAATGACCAAAATGAGGTGACAGGAATGACTGGCTAAAATGGGTAATTTGAGTGGCAATCATTTGCTGGCAAATTGCTCAGTAGTGAGTAGTGACAGACTACTTTTACACATGTACACTGATATTATTATGCCACTACTACTACCGCTACCCATTGCTAAATTGTCTGTACACATGTTATTGTTTGCTACCAAACACCACTCACTGCAATAGTTTTATGGAAATAGCAGTAGTTCTTTTTTGGGGCACTACTGCCACATCATAACAATTGTGTACCGTACAAAGGAAAAAAGGAGCAAAGAAACGACATTGTAATCATCATCGTCGTAACAATTTTAACATTTCATGCAAATCACGAGAGACGACGACAGGGGAAGTATTAAAGTAGCTCGTAAAATACATCCCGTGCTCACCGAAAAGCTTTAATACCTAGAAAGCTGCCTCTATACCTGGCTTGACTGCCAGAAAGCTCCACTTGCAGAAAAAAACAGGCAATAAAAACGGACCTTGTACATAAAAAACGAAAAGGTAAAAAACGTACAGGTGTGACCTGCTCCTGCTACGATGTCGTATATAAACCTTTATGACAAACACTGAGCACCTCGTACACTAAAAAAGTATAAACTTTTTTGCGTGGGCATGCCTGTGTATTTAGTACAAAGAAAGAGGATAAATTTTCATGTTATTCCTAGTCGTACTTCCGAATAGTGAGTTTTTGCACACCAAAAGTCGGCAGCGTCATCATCAGGCGGCCATGTGACATGGCATGCATGCAATATAGGCACAGCAGAAGAAATGAATGAAAATGAGCGTGCAAGGAAACTAGCATGTTATTTGGCTGGTTTGCAGGAAAAACGTACAAATTATAGATATTTTTTCACTTTTCAGTTTCATACTTTGGAATATTTTGGCATAATTTTTATGAAAGTCGATATATAGCCAGAAAAATTGCGCACACAATATTATACAAGGTTTACATCAATGAGAACAAGGATCTTGGGAAAAATTCAATCGTTTGGAAAATCTCAGTCAGTAGAGCACACATGCACATAGAGGCAGTTTATTCTGAAGAGACTTGGAAAATGTTACTTTTTATTACTTAAGTACGGTAATCTGGCCGTGTGTGTGTTGCATTTCATATGAAATGAGCAAAAGTAAGAGAAGTTCAAAGAGAACGAAAAGGCAGGAGGGGTGAAACAGTGTGCGCCTGATAAAAAAGAAAATTAGAATATATTTTTTTTTACAAAAAAGGGATACCGCTATTTTTGATGAAAGTATAAAGGCGCATTGTGGAAGCTGAAGAAGAGAAGGGAAAGAAATAAGTAGTGTAGTACTTTTGTAATATTAAATTTTTTGTGTGTGGAGCAACCATTAACTTTACGTGGTGGAGGAAGTACGTGAAACACGCGTTGTTATTGCCTTTTATGTTTTAGTTGGTGCGGTTGTGTGTGCACTACTGTGTACTTTCTCTATTATATTCTCTGGTGGGTGTCGTTATCAAAAGTACGACATTGCTTTCTGGTTTTTAGTATCATTCCTCTTCTGACTAAAACGAAATGAAAGATAGCAGCAGCAACATTATGGCATGGCGCAAAAGGAAACTTCTATGCGGTGGCAGCAGTCATTTCATTTCATGTCGACTTTCGTTTCCCTTTTTGTATGCAAATGGCACATGCTCATTGCCAACAAACCATGTCAAGCATAAAATGCACTTGGAATTTGGAATGCGGACTAAAATGGCTTGTTTTGTGCTCTGAAAATTTTCTCGCTTTGATTTTTCATTTTAAGTTTTGAAAAAGTATGTTGAGCGCAAGAGGACGCATGAGATGAATATAAAATTTAGGTGTACTCTGAGATGCTTTATGGCTTTAACCGCTTTCATAATCGAATCTCTGGTAGTTTTTAGCAATGGGTTTATTGTTAAATGTTGTGTTTTAGTGGATGAATGTACATTTGGCTTTTTATGGGATTATCGCCTGCAGCATTATTTGCTATTGTGTAAAATACCAAAATGTGGGACTTGACCTGTGTATATGACGTAGTTCATAGTGACAATATTTTTTAATGACGTGGTTCTTTTGAATCAGCGCGCTGAATACTTCCTTGCTTAAATTGGACTTGTTTGGATTAAAATAGCTTTTAGAGCTTTGACAGGTGTGCACTAGTCACTTACGCGGTCTATTAAGTACATAATCACAATAATACGGTTTTACGACTTTATTCGGTTAAAGGAGTGCAGATGTGTTTTAGTATGATATAGAAACATTTCAACTTTGGAAAATCCTTTAGAATTTTCAATGCATGTATGCAAATATTAATGACACCAAAAACAACTTGGAAAGTCAAGGAAAAGAAAACTACAACTACTAAGAAATTGTATGTTAAAAGCAGTCAAGACTAAAACACATAAATATTCAATATGCATACACTATACTCCGACAAAGAGTGAAGTATTAAAACAAATACGAGCAGGAAAAGTGGCGTTTTGCGCTGTGCAAGGTGACATCAGGAAAATAAAGATAATACCTATGTTACGTATTATGGAAAAGGTTTTAGCAATTATCCATTTCTACAGCAAAAATATTTCAATAAAGACGCTTCTAATAATACTGCTAATGGATATTCATTAATAAAAGAATAATTTTCCAGAAAGCAGAGTCAATCAATGAATTACTAAAATTTTGCACAAGAAAAAGCAATTTAGACTACATTCTGTTCCTCAGTTGTCGTCAACGGCTATTAATCGGTACAATCGGTAACTTTCTTAAAATACCAAAGCTCACATTCCAGGTGAAATGCAGGAAAGTTTTTGATAATTTATTCATTTCGTAGTTGTGCCCAAAATACATTAAGATTACACACAAGCATGAAGAAAACATTAACTTAAGATTTTGGCTGTTACCACCTTCATTACTACACGTGACACGTCATCAAACATAAAATCTAAGTACAACAAAGTAACAAGAAATTATTCCCTTACCTTTTCGCTTTTTGTAAAAGTAATGAAATTTACTTCCAGGGTTTCTCTTCTCAAATAAACAAGAGCGCACAAATTTACAATAATTATTTAACATTATTAGCCCTAGCGTGTATGGCTTACATTAAGTTTGTGTTGACAATAATATTCAATGGTATAAAATTTGCAAGAAAAACTTGTGCATGCAAAATATTTTAACATTTTCTAGTGAAGAGAAAAGAGAAAGCGCAAAAGCCTAGAGCAGAAAATAATTTCTGACTCATGATGATCATCGTCCCGAGTAAGTACACTTTTCTGATGATGACTTACGAAAAAAGTTTCGTTTTCCATTTCCACGAGAAATGGCGGTGTATTTGTAGTTTTGTGTACAGAGTTATCTACTAAAGCAACAACCGTAACATCAACATCACATTTGGAAAAAAGATCATCACTGTCTGCTGAAATTGTATTAAATAATCATGTCTACTGAGATGTAGTGTTACTACTGCTTCCGTTACACTACACGCAACATAGACAGAAAAAGTTAGCGAATTCTTCCAGCCAGTCTTAGTATATAGATAAAACTATTTGTTCCTACATGCTTGCATTCACATACCTATCACAATGTCATGTTTATGTGTATAGTATATGCTTGTAAGTAATGTTTAACAATTTTGAAACCTCAGGGGAAGCTATGATGAAGAAGAATACAAGAAATTAAAAACTTTTTCCTTTTCTCTTTTTACTTTATTTTAAAAGAAAAAATCTGTGTTCAACCAAATTACACGCTCTGTTCTTTTAATCATTGTTACATACAACATAAGAGGAACGCAGTTATATCAAAATACTTTTGGGAGAAACTTGAATGAATAATGTTCTTCTTCATCAGTAAAAAGGCCAATCATTGAGAAAGATTTGTTTGAGTAAAATTTATAGATACAGGGAGAGTTGAAAGGAAAAACTGCTGCTACTATGTAAACTAGTCAATATAGTGATACCTATGCCGAAACCTTAACTTCTAGATGATGTATGGCTTACTAATTCGGCATCTTGGGAGCAAATATTCTATTTCATTCATAAAGTAAAGAGACAGACATATTTATAGACTTTCTATGATTGGGAGTACGGTGGAAAGAACTTTATATGACATTTTATAGGAATATTAGTAGAGCGTCTGATAATTATTCGGGAATGCTTTATAGATTTTTGGATTTTTACGCAAATTAGTGGCCTAGGAGTCTATAAGATGTGTTTAATTGTAATGGGCAACGAGTGAGCATGAGTTTGATTTAAACTTGATACTGTTTGTAAATTGCAAATAATCTCTATTGGGAAGCACAGTTACTGGAAGTTACCAAGTACAAACACACGAATACACGAAATAGAAATCAAACATTAAGCAAAAAGTGTATTTTATTTTGTAGCTCCGCTTCAAGCATTAATTTTGTTGATACTTGCGTGTTTGCGTCTTCGCCTTGGTCAAGCTTATTCACAAGTCTGCTTCCGAGCAAGAGCACATAGAAAGGGAGAAATGGCTACATGTTTTTCTTTGTATTGAGTCTTGAGGACTATATTTATGCATGGAAAGAAATTGCGTAGATATATTGCTTCTTAATAACATTAAAAAAGAAAGGTACATACATATGGTGGCCTTAAGTAGAAAAAACAAAGCGAAGCAATTTATTTAATTGTGTCAAGCTACTTGTGTGCATACATTTGGCGGACAACTCTGCACTAATGCCAGTTGCTCCAGTTCCTTGGAAAACTGTTACTAAAAGGAACATCTCTGGGAACAGGGAGAACGGAATTAGGAGAGCATTAACATCAGCACTGGTACCACTACTTACTTCTGTCTCCATCATTTGCAAAAATAATGGTGTGTGACATGAAGTGTGTGAGTATGCATAATAAAAACACATACAGCTGACAATCCCTCCATCATCGTTGTACACACAATCTCTATCGTTTTTGGTAGTAGGTTAAAAATCTATATGAAAACATTACAGTTTTCAACCCTTGTTGAGCAAGTAAAATCGCAAACTCAAAGACAAGTGAAAAGAGAATATGGACAATGAAGACACATGTTATCAAAATTCAACATGTATTAGTCAGCATTGGCAAAAAAGTCAGTGAGCTGTTCACTTTGTTTGAATAAGAACTGCGTAAAGGCTGGCTGTGTATGTTCAGATTTCAGAGTACATGGCGCATGTTTCCTCCTGCTAAGTGACAACACTTTCTCCTTTGTTCAGCTCCTACATATAATATATAAATATGCATTACATGGATTTTAAGTGGGGAAATTGGGTTAAAATCATGTTTAATTCATTAGTTTAGCAAGGGAAGAGAGGAAAACGAATCAAAAGTACGGATGAGAAAGAAGAGTTAAAGTAACAGTGCCAATTTGGTGCAGAATAAATTGTCAAAGAAGAAGGAAGAGTAGAAAAGTATGCAAATGCTGCTTTGATGATGTGCAAGCAAATACATTTACGAACGAGCTTGCTATTAACAGAATAAGAATAATTATCTATGCTTCTTTTCTATATAGAAGATTGGGGTTTCACACGCAGTCCTCGTTACCATTTTGTTCACGTTAAAAATATAAGAAGCATTTAGTAAAAACTGAAACAGGGGGTAGGGAGATTCCTCAACAGTACAAAATTGAAAGGAAGTGTGCATTAGCCAAAATAATTAGCTTACTTTTCAACTATCTATAACTTACGCACATATGCATGTATAAACTGAAGGCAGAGTACACTGGAGACATACTTCAAGAGAAAAACATAGTGTAAAATTGAAGGCTAGGGGAATGAACTCGCAATTTAAAAAGAAAACTGAGCAAAAATGTATTTAGGGTGTTCTTTCGCCCATGAAATTGATGTGAGCTCTGCTAGAAAACAACCTTGTGTTGTTTGGAGCTGGTTGGTAAAAGTGTTGAATATGAAATTTGAAAGATTTCCAATGTTGTACGCATTCTGATGTGCGCCTTTTAGACGTCTAAACCACCGAAATAAAACCGCAACAACAAGAACAACACCTCACATACACAAACTGATGCCCGTGATGCATTCAGTATTCTCAATATACTGTACTCTTTTACTGCAGAAATTGGAAACAATTTAGTTACCACAATGGCGTACTTGAATTTGAAATAGGCAATTCAGGAAGACCCGTCCATACTTTTTCAGAATCATAATGCCTTTATGAACACCAGCAGGATTTAACTCACTCAGTACTTTCCTTTTTCCCTCAAGTCAATACATACATACCTATTTCACTTTCAAACTGTAACAAACTGTTCCAAGGAAGCAAACAGGTCATTAGAGTTTTCAGAATCTAAACGCAAAAGCCAAAGAATATAAAACACAGATTTGTTCCATCTGCTAGCAAATATAGTGCATGCATTTAACTGGTGTATTTCATAAGACTTCGTATTAAACAAATTTCGTATTCCTATACTCAACCAACCAGAAAATAAAAGAAACAAAACAGAAAACCCGAACGATTGTGATTTTGGCGTTTTTATTATTATCATTTCTACATGTATAAAGTTTGTATAAGCTGCAGAAAAAGTATAACTTTCTTTTTTTTTCTCTGCTTTTCTTGCGCAACAACTTATTTCAACTGAGCTATTACATACGTGATTATCAATAACATATTTTTTTCTTTGTAAAACCGCAACAGAAACAACTATTCTGTTCCTTCTTTGGGTTTCTTTCAAGATGAAAACCCTACTTTCATTCTCTAAAGGGAAAATGGAAATTGAGTTGCAAAATAAAAGGAACAAGAAGCATCAGTATTAGTATGTACGATGTGGAGAGGGAAGAGGAGGAGTCCGTTATTTCTAAAGTGACTGCTGCCTTAAACGAGCAAGAAAAGAACAATATGGTACCTCCTGGCAGAAAAGGAGAAAAAATTGCTCGTTCATGAAACTTGTTTCTTTATCGGTTATAAAAAAGCGATACATTTGAAAATAGTAGTGAAGCGGTGGTGGTGTGTGCAGGGGCAATCGAATAAGCTTATCTGCCATGTAAGAAAACTTGATAATAATTCCAAGCTGACCGACCAAACTGATTGCGAAAGTGAATGTTGTGTGGCCGTAGGGGATACAGAAATTGGATGAAGGAAGGATGATGGTGGCTATAACCGTCAAGTATGGGGATTTTGCAGAAGAAAACCGCACATGGCAAAAAATCAATACACTATAATATACATGATATATCAACATATGTGCTATACGAATAACTGTAAATTGTCATTCATAAAGACATTTCATACAGGTTTCTTTGTGTACTGGCTATATATACTTTACACTGAGAAAACTTTTAAACTCAGAAAGAAACCTGCTGACGTTTGGAGAACACGATGGGAGACAGATTGGAATATAGAAAACTATAACCACGTTTCCTTCCGCCTGCCTGTCCTTATATATGCCAAGCCTCATTTGGTACACGCACTCACTTGCTGCAGCATTCAAATCAGAACAATGAACAGCTACCATGCATATTGATATTTTAAATAAAACTTTTTTCAAACTTCAAAGCTAAACCTATATATTCGTATGTAATGGTAATACAAATAATATGCAATATCATACACATACATTCAAAAATAGTTTTGAGACTACTTGAAAATTTTACCACGATGGAAAATACCGACGACGACTAAATCCATAGCTGTTCGTTTTTTATTCAGCTGTGCTTTCCGCAAAAGTAAAAATTTGCATGTTGTAAGCATATATAAATTTGGACAACCCTTTATGCTTTACTGTACTCTTTGATTTTTAAAGCAGAGCACTATACAGATGAAAAACGCTAGGGAAGAATAGATTGTCAGTACGTACAAATATACCAGTCAAAAAGGCAGAACGATGGAACATCTCGTTTTTAACAGCCAACTGATGTACATAAGCCATTCCATGTTTCCTGTTTTTTTAAACAATCAATACGTATAATCGGAAATACAACAACGTAAACACGTTATACCGCAAAATAGTGTCAGGCACACAGTCAGGTTTCTAGTAAAATTCCTTAACACATGATACAGGTTAGAATGTTACACGGAGAACAAAATATAAGCATATATCCAATTTTAGTAAGCAGCCAGCTATGCTCATTCTCATAAACTGCACCACTGCCTCCGCTTTGTCGTCTTTGCTTCCACCCAATTCAATATCTCAATCTCTCTTGTTAAAAAATACAAACTGAGAGAACAGTCCCTGAAAAATAATATTCCAAGCTTGGACAGACGGACATGCTACTGGAAAATGCGAGATATCCGAGTTTTTTCAAGTGTACCCTCAAATCTTTTTTTAACCCGTCCGACAAAGCCGTACTTTAAGCAAATGGCATTTTTGGCTACAGCTTCTCTCAACTTCAAACTTGAATGATATTTTTCGGCTGGCGACTTTGCCTCAGCAGTTTTTCGGAATGGAATCAGTTGTTGTCAGCTGTAAATATTATACTATACATGAACCTGAAGAAGGACACTCTACAACTACATGGGCTATTCTTTTCCCGTGTAGTCAAATGGGAAAAATGTGCGTAGTAATGTATTTATATCTATTTGTGTTATCGGAGAAAGTCACAAGCCGCTTTCTCTTGAATTGTGGAGATGATGATGATGATGATGTTGGCTTGCTAGCTTTCACTTTTTATAGGACATTCATATCATCACACGGCCACTACTTTTGAGAATTGGCATTTTCTATTTTGGCAAAAGAAGTGAAAGCAGCATCCATGCATATTACATACGTACACGGGGACCGACACACAGCTAGAGAGAGTTTTCGATTTCCACTGTACTTCCTCTCTTCCCTCAATTTATTCATGACAGGCTCACATCTCACAACAACAGCGTGGCAGCAACCAAAATAAAAATCGTCCACCACTACAGTAAACTACATATTTGCAACCACCCACCCAACCCACTTCAATTTTTTCGCTGTTGTTACAATTCGGAAGGCTGGAGGACAGTGTGTGTGAGTGAATAATAGGAAGCTAGAATATAAAAGTATATATCGATACCACTTCATCTTCATTCTCTCCGCCATGTGCCCAGTCAGCCAAGCAGAGCGAAACCAAATTGAACAACAGAACAGCACACAACAGCAACAGCAAAGGAGTGGCACCAGAAGAGAGTTGGATTGTAACGAGGAAAGGGAATAAGAACGGGACTGAGAGTACAAGAGAAACGGCGGCAGAGATTCATTATAAACAGAAGAGGAGGAGGAGGATGATGATGAAGCGAGATTCTGCTTTGCTGCCGCTGCTCCCTAGAATAAAATGTGGTTCAGTAGATTTGGCTGTGTGAAGAGTACACAACAGGAAACGTAAATTGGGGAAGAGGAAGTGAGCGTACCTATAAAGTAGACTGGGAAGCCAAGAAAAATATTTTTGGATGGAGCACACTATGAAAAAGCAGCACAGAGTTTTCATTTAAACTATTTTGGAAAATTTACTTTTTTAAGTAGTTGGCTTGTTATATTTCCGAGAACGTGAAGCTAATAATGCGGCATGTAAATCGAGCCTGTCTGGTATGTTTTTACGCAGAAATATGTCAGAACCATTGTATTTTTGGAGGGGAAAAGGGGGAAATATTGTAATAAATAATATCTCGTAACTTAGAGTGCACGCTAATCCAACATGAATAATGTCGATGATGAGTGGGCAATATAATATCTTGAGTATGAAAACTTTGACTGGATACTCCCTTTCAAGGTTTGATATATTTTCTTTGGAGGATAACAGAGTGAATGCGCTATCATCTCTTGTGCCATGAAAAGGGATTTTCCTAGAGATGAAATGCACACAAACTTATTCATTGGATATGAATGAACTTGGTGTAGGATTTTCTTGACTGCACACACTGCATTTCCCCGTGCTTTTCATCTTCTGAACATGATTTGCAGGGATGATGGCGGGTGATGATGAAAATGTGATCCATAACGATGATCAGGAGAAGAAGAAAAGAATAATATGATATATTGTGTACGCCCACCACCCTTCACGTGCAGCACGCAATGCCAGACGTGTGCTATACTGCTGCGGGAAAGAAAGCAGTGTACACTTGCCGATACTGCATCTCTCAAATGCAGTTGTCAAGATTTTACAAATAGAAAGATTTCAAAACTGTAAAACTAACTTATATCTCGTTATTTGTCGGTAAAATACACAGGAGAAGTATAGAAAGCAAAAAGGAGACGGATGATCATACATCATAGGGAATGGCAGGAATGAAAGATATTTCTTAATTGCTTTCATTTTATTTACAAAGTTGTGAATATTCAAGCGAAGGGGTGAGATCATACGATAAGGTACAAAGAAAGCCGACAACTGCAGTGAAATATAAGAAAGATATGCTAGAAAGCAAAATAACGGTATTGTGCTGCCGCCTCAACTCATACAGTGTGAATAAAATAGCTTTTAATAAATGTGAAATTAAATGGTGAGAATGAATGCGTTAAATTAATCAAGTGCTAATTTAAGTGGTGCATCGTGATCGTGTCAAGGACAGAAGAAAATGCTTTTCTCCAACCTTGCACCAATATGAGAGATACCTATATCTTCTAATTTGATCGATATCTAGTTAGAAGTTACTTGTTTTGTCTTTGAAATAAATTGTTGCGCAACCTTTTTAGCACAAAATATAAATGCCTATCACGTCAGATGTTAGTGTTTCAATATTACACAGAAAAGAATCATTTGACAATTGTTCAGCATGGTTCATAAATTCCTGTTATGTATTAGTTTTCCCCAAGCTTGCGTTTTCCTTCAAATAAGAAATAGATTCCCATTTTTTGCAAAGCTTCTGTTTTTACAGACAAAAAGGTCTTTAAAAATTGAGAAATAATGGCAGCTTAAATTGATCGCATTAAAGCTGCTCTCCTTCACCAGTCCCTACTAATAATTTATGAGTTTCCCACACAGTCACTCACTCAGAACAAAAGCACAAATACGTAAAAACAGAATGCACATATACGTTTTAATATAGGTAATAAGCACGAAAAGAAAACAATACATTTTTTTCTTATTGTTGCAACAATACAAGTCCATTGTGCTCTACTGACTCAGTAATACTTTGTTGCGTATATCATGGGACTATGAGACTATACAAAAAACTGAAGAATTTTATACTTGTATAAATAGCGCTTTTATACTAAAAACAGCCGCTTCCAGTACGACCATCATCCTCACCACCAAACTATTATTACGTAAGCGAATTATTTACTTCCATAAATGGCCGTGCGTTGTAGCCGAAAAGTAAACATGGCACATAAAAATATATGCTTACGCGCTTGTATACCTACATGTCCGTCCAGGCTCACTCATATAACTATAGCATTTTCGGAGGATTGATTACAGTTAGTGATGGTGTGAGAAGCAAATATTTAGGCCAGGATGAAATATGTGTTGGCATTAACAGCAACAACTTTAAGTCGCTCATGACACTTCTCATCCATCAACTTGGCCTTTTCTCTCTTTTGCTCTCCACCAGCTTTCTCTCTAAAGAAAGCTCGTCGTGCAAAGAAACCAGCAAGGAGGGAGATGGGAGAAGAAAGAAAGGAGCACCACACACCCAAACACAAGCTGTCTGATAACTATAAAGGAAGAGAGAGAGAGAGAAAGAGAAAAGCCACTATATAAAGTACACAGCACAATGCCTTTATATTAAACCATATAGTGAAATTTTTTACTCTCTTGTAGTTTTCAATTCAGGAGAACATATCCAATATAGAAAAGTCACAATAGCAGGGTGCTTTTCAACCTATCCACAACTTATATAACATGTAGGCGGATAGTAGAGATGTAATATAAAAAATCATACAAAAGTGCGTCCTTCTCTTTCTTCATTTTCCACTTCTGAGGGCATATGTGAATGAAAAGGAAGGGATGCAGGCTATATTTTTGGAGGTATATACAGATAAGGGCGTATATGGCGGATCCTTTAGATTTTCCTTAATGACCTAACCCAATCTGATAAGGCTCAGCTGCTGCTACTTTTGCAGTTATTCTTGTTGCTGGGATGGTGAATTGTTGTTTTTTGTGCTGGGAAACGAGCCTTTCACTTCACTCTCAAGAAGATGATGTTGCTCTTGTTCCATCCTCCGTCTTATACTCCTGCCATCATGTTGACTTTCTCTCGCTGTTGGCTTCCTTCCTCCTGCTTCTATAAAAGGAAAGAAAAAACTCATCCACTTCTTCATCCAAAGGAGTGTGTTTACTTGGCTGTCTCCCGGACTTTACCCTGTAGACTCTCATACTATGTAGCTCCCACTGAATTTGACTGGTATTTTTTCCAAAAAAAACGAACAAAGTACATATTTAGGACACAGTCACAACCAAATTGTATAAGAAAGCTTGATAGCTGTACTAATCTGCAGAGTAAAAGATACCATAAGTGGAAGCTTTTCTATACACTATATTTTCCGCAAATTTTGCAAACTGCTAAAGTAAATTGTAGAAACTAAATAGAATACGCTGAAAAGATAAAGCGACTGAGACGAATGGCAACAGTAGTCGTGTAAAAATTGTTCTAGGAGCTTGTGTGTACTTATTTGTGGCTAATGTTATGCTAGCTATGATGTATGAAGAAGGATACATAATGAATGTAAGAGCGACATAATTTATTGTTGGGATATAGCATATCACACGAAATGAATGAAATCCGCAACTTGATCCGTTGTCACTTTCATTTTGCCAAGTAATCAGTAACATTAGTAAAAGTACGCACTCCATAATTATGAGCATTACTTTTAATAATGTTATGATTCAATGCTGCGTAAAATCCTTTGAGCCAAACGCACTATTAAGCTGTGAAGAGAAAGTAGGGGAGGCTACCAGTAAAATAGGGTCAGTGTCCGTTCAATTTTCCTCAAAATATCCCATTACTACCCCATCCCTCTTCACTTTCCGGCTTCAAGATTTAATTTCATTTATGATAGTAGCACCACCTACGCACACCTCACATAAAGTGAAGTGTAAGTGCACAATTTGGCAAGATTCATTCATCCGCGTTACTATCCATTTACACCAGCCTTTGAGCAGCCTTTTTATTCATGTCTTTATAAACTGGGCGATTTCATTCCAGAAATAATGGCCCTAGTAGAAGATCAAATTCAATACAGGCTTTACAGTGGCTCTTTGGCTGTTGCAGTCTCCGCCAACACTAAATTGCTGTTTTACTTTCACTGCTTTGTAGCAATTTCTTTTTCAAGCTTTTCTCCCTTCTCCTCAGATTTCATTCCGCTCCAGAAAGCTTTCGCTTTTATACTCCCCCATTATATAATAATAAAGCATGTGCTATTGTTTCGATTTACTTTCACTATATATATTTAGTCAAAAGTAATCGTTACACTTTTCCCTTGAAAAGGATTTGGAGCGTTTTCTATGGGGTTTATACATTTTTTGCAAAATGTTGCATTATTCATTCTTTCTCATTTTCCCCAAGTCAAAATTACAAATCTCCATCAGAGGTTTTTTTTAAAAACAACCATGGTATACATTTTTGACCTTAGTGTTATGAATGTA
Source organism: Entomobrya proxima (assembly GCA_029691765.1). Classification (NCBI taxonomy): domain Eukaryota; kingdom Metazoa; phylum Arthropoda; class Collembola; order Entomobryomorpha; family Entomobryidae; genus Entomobrya; species Entomobrya proxima. The sequence continues at coordinate 24,960,808 of CM056172.1, read as the reverse complement.
TAACAGCACGTGGCTAAATGACTTTGTACTAGTGACATTGTATAATTACAGCATTTCATTTTCCTCGCAAAGTAAACACTTTGGTGGTGGCATTACAAGGTAATTTAGACAGTTGCACAATCCATCTTAAGTTTTATTTTTATCCGTATATTATGTATTATATCGTCGTGTCACTACTCTTAAACATTTGGTGCAGTTTAGTGCAGTCATGCGTTAAACTAAAAAATATGTGTGCATTAAATGTGAGCTGATGGAAGAGATCTACCATCAGCGGAATTTTGACTGAGAAATATATAAATTACTAAATGTATGATGCGTACAGTTATAAAAACAAATCATCGCTAGTCGTGTAATTCAGTGTAAAATGTGCTGCTGCACATATTTGAGATGGAAGAAAGCAGTTGGGTTTTTAAAATACAAATATCGAGCTCCCCCACTTTCTTCCTCCTTCCAACATGTACAGGTAGGTATATCCAGAAGATATTCAGAATTCAGAGGAGGCGAAAGATGGGAAGAAACGTTGATTAATTATCCCAGTGGGATCACTTTCTTCTCGGTAGGAAAATCTACTAATTATCTTTCCTGCAATATGCATCACGTAAGATATGTATAGGCATTGAGTTACACAAAATTTTGGAGAAAAGTTGGAAAGAAAAGCAAAATTTGGAAAGATATAAAGTAAAGAAGGACATGCCTATTTGAGCGGAGCCACACGTGCGACTCTTGTGGCCATTACGTCAACATACTTTTTTGTTAATTTTCTTTTCTACGCAGATTAATATTGGGCGCTTACTACTTACGTAAATAACTAATTTGCATCTTCCTGTTGTTTCATTAAAGCTGATTATCAAGTTTCCCGTGTGCTAATAGATAAAGAGGTTTCAAAGTTTTGTTATGGAATTTTCTACACATAATTATAAGTTTGAGCACGTAAGTAAATGCGAAATATTAATTATTTGGGTTTTGAAGAAGGCAAAACCATTCTCAGAGAAGAAAACTTTTAAAGGTTGTTTCAGCAGCTTATCATTACCAATGTTTGCAACAAGAACAACTGCTGAATTTTCTTACAAAGTACAGCAAAATTTAATTATATTTATATATTTTGCATGAAGCTTTCAATTTGAAAGTCAACGTCATTGGCAAAGACTTCAAACTTATGTACTTACGTAGTTTGCTTATTGATATTCACTCGAAAATTCAATAATTGGTACATGCACGTGTTGCATGCAAATAAGGGATTGCATATTTACGTTGAAATGACTTATCATTCGAAGAAATATCAAACGTGGTTAACTAGTGTAACCACCACTTTGTACACTGAGCTTTGTACACATCGCAAAAATGTTGGCAGTTGCATGATATTTTAGAAATGCGTTAAGAAATTTTAAATAAATCATAAGTGAATTGAAAGTTCAGTTGTGTTGCATGAAAATATCGAAATTTTGAAATGTATTAACATTACAACTGTGCATTTATATATTATGTGCATAAATTTCATGGTGATTCCATGCTGCTGTGCTCTACTATTTGTCACTACTTTTGTGCCATATTTGTGACCAATTCTTCATATACTTGATAGGGAACATAGTTTCTTGTTCGGTTTGTCTGCATTGTAACCATATTTTTATCAAAGCTCCAAAACACTCTCAAAAAGGATATTTGATGACATCAACAAAGAAGAGTACCGATAAAAAAGGAAACGTATGCTTCATTAAATTCAAATCACGTAATAATATCATATCATATCATTATCGAGCCCATCATCATTTTCCTTGTCGTTATAATAAAAAAGGCATAAGAATGCCCCTTTATGTATTTACCCGAAAATAATATCTAACTACACCTGCACAAACATATACACAAGCAAAGTTAACCATTCTTACCCATTCATCGAATTATTGGCAAACAAGTAAACTTTTCTGCCATTTCCATACAATTTCTTCTCCTTCTTGGCAAGCTTCGCTTAGACACTCACTTTTTTCTCTATTTGGTGCATTTTTGGTTATTATGCAACTTAACCTCTCGCTTCATCATCATTTAGCTTACTACTCAACCTATGACCCATGTTAAAAAGTTAGTTGTTAATTTATCGTTCTTCCCCATAGCCGAAAATCCTCGACCTTTTTATTATGTTTTTTTTTCATTCTCCTCGTACAAATACATTATGGTTGACTTCCTCCATTTTCCCTTTCCGTTCATCTTCTTACCATGGACAACATGGCTTGCTGATTTGTTCTATTAATACTCTATCTCGTTTTATCATCATTTCCGTTTTTAGCAAATTCATACATACAAGTAGTCGTTCTCATTACCAACTCTTTTCTCTGCTATCCTTTTTATTGCATTATATTTGCAATATCATCATCAGCACAAAAGAACAAGCAGAATAGTTAATAACTCCTTTCGTCATCATTTTCATCATCCACCACTTCTTGTTCCATATTCCGTATTATCCATTTTTTCATCCGTCTTACTCTTACTCGTACCATTTTCATTCAGCTTGTGTGTATTTCTCAGAGCCAGCAAGCAGCCGAAACAGAGCTCATTCATTAATAACAATTTCGCAGATCATTAACCTTTTCCACCGCTGCTGCTTCGACCGTAAAATGCTACATACTTTACCTATCTGTGTCTTTTTCGGTGTACTAATACACACAAGGCCGATATAGTTCGCTTCATCATCGCCAGTTTTTTTGTTATTAGATATATTTTTTGGAAGCAAATGATGAAGGTAGATCTTCCTAAAAGTAGCGTAGGAGGCTGATATATATTATATGGTCAGATTATTATTCAATTTTTCCCCTTTTTTCGCCTTTACTGTTCTTGGTGAATAAAAAATTGGATGGACTGGATGAATCATAAAAACATATGAGATGCTTCTGTACAGTATTATAGAATAAAGGGAAGAATTATGTGCAAAGCAGAACTTTTTTCGTCTTTGACGAACCTACTAAAAAACTGAGAACTTTCATCGTTCTATATTCATCTGAAAATAATAACCAAACGGACGGAACAGTCAAGGTAGTAAAAACTCTGTCTTCACTACTACGACCATACACAACATTTAGAAATCCCGAGAAAATGGATGAATATTATTATTATGACATATAAAAGTGTATAGTAAGAAACTCATAAGAAAAGTCAGATTGCTCGTGAAGTGAAGGTACATTGAGGTTAGCATCAGATCCTGATGCAGTGGTAACTTCCATTAAAAGAGATATAATGTTGTCATATATTTTTGCGCCCTTTGAATTGCTATATAGATTCATGGACAATGTTACGTACTCCATTGCCATTGCTGCGATAATAATAAAAACAGTAATGGTGATGGTAGTGGTGGCTTGATTTTATTCTACGCTTTCTCTGTCCTTTTGTGCAGAGAAATAAGAGATGAGACAAGAAAAAGAGTTGTATTGACAGGTTTACATGTTATTTTGGGGAAAGTCTCTCTCTCTTTCTGCTTGTTGTTGTTGTTTTGTCTTGTTTCTTAAGTAGAACGACGCAAATTCTCGGGACATTTTTGTGTATGTCTCTGAGGATCTTTTTCTGTGGAAATCGAAAGAAAAGTAGTGGATGCTGTTTTTTTGCTCTGCCTCTTCTTTTCTCCTTTTAGAGTATCTTTTTCGTGTGTTCAAGTTTTAGTTGAGTAGGAAGCAAGCAAGCATAAACATGTCTTCTTTTATTCCTAGTTAAATATAAATGAAGGCTCATCACTTACTTCCGCTCCAGTTCCAGTACCTTCCTTCCTTTTCTCTTCTCCCTGAGTTGGCTGCTTTCTCTCTTCGACAATTCTCAATGCCTTTTTTTGTCTAACTTTCTATCTCTTTCTAACTGAAAGTATATTGCCTATTTTCCCGCATATTATTGTGGTATTGGTGGAAATACAAAAAAGAAAAAAAATCTTGGAAAGATGAAATAAGCCATGTAAACGAGACAATAGTGTGTACCTAAATGATAGGTGTGTTTTCGAAAGTTGCTGCGTCTTTAGTTTTCTTCAAGAAGAACAACACGGGTGTCCCAATCCCTGTGTAGCTCTTTTGGGGTATTTCCCTTGTCGCCGTCTACCAAAGGAAAAAGTATGCCTGTTTTCAATGTTTGACATTTGGAAAGAAGCAAACTGACTGCGCTACACATTTTTCAGGTTTTGCCAACGTGGTATAAAAGTTATCATATTTGAAAGAAAAGGGAATTAGATGAAATGGAGTTTAACAATATTTGTGCAAGAGAAATTGTGCATAACAAACTCAATACAAACGATGACGAGATAACAGCAAAGTTTTCGGAAAAAGCCAAAAACAAAAGAACAAATGCAACAACAGCCAAAATGCTGTAAGAAGCCAAACAACATATGTTGTGATAAATCAGTTAGCAAAAGTCAATACAAAAGTTGATTGGCTTTGGCTTAACTTATCTTTTTAACACGCCAGAAAATGTTACAATAAGCGTATTTTTATGTAGTTTATTGTGTAAGTTGAAAAATATCCTTTTGAAATACAAAATGAACAATTTATCTCTGGTTATGTAGAGTTTACCAAAAAAACATTTTAAAATAAGAATCACAAAAATGGTTTAACTATGTAGATTTTCTTTCTTCTCAACTCAAAAGTTTCATTATTATCATCTCAAGATCTCAAGTTACTTTTCCTCCTTACATGTTACATTTGTGAGCTGTAAACAGAGATAGTACAGAAGAAAGAAACATTTCAAATCAACTCAATTTTCCTCTCTTCTTTCTCTCGACAGCCTGCTGTAAAAAAGCGCATAAAAAGCATCGTTACACAAACTTGGGGGTTGTTGTATCTGCATAAGATTCTTCTTTTAAAAAAGATTGCACATAAAAGCAAGAGGAGAGAGGAAAGGTGAAAGCAGTTTTTACATACTCGGAGAGAAATCAAGAGGAAAACTCGTTGTCATTCTGTAATGCTCAGTCTGAGACTTTCTCAAGCAATTTGTGAGTGTCGCCGTCGTCATCTTGTTTTTGTGACTGCGCCTGCTGCTGTACTTTTGGTTTAGTATTTTGTGAACAACTGCATTATAGCGCTATCTCTGTCATTCCTAAGTAAAAAATATTTTCCCCACAATAAAAAAGCGTCTAACTGGTAATTTAATACTAAACTGTATGTTTGATACACAAAAGGCAGTGGGAAACAAGATGGAATTACAGAACAAATTAAACCCAAAGAGACGCATTTTTGTTTTTTCTACAAGTACCAAAAACAACTTTTTGAAGAAAGTACTTTGGCATGTAAGAGAAATTGATAGAAAAATATTAAAATTTTTACATGACTGCTACTTTTTTAAGAGAAGTAAAAAAGTTTTAAAATATTCGTATTCTAAAAATTCAAAACAACCAATGTACCAACACATTGTCCTGATATCTAACTTTTTTCTTGGTAGTAATACAAAGTTTGTAAGAAATGGACTATGGCAAGGACAGTCACAAAAACAATGGACGTTTTATTTTGAACACTTTTTACCACTTTCTAGGGGTTTGCATGTCGTTTCCGTTCATGTTTTGTGGCATTTTAAGACAGCATTACCTATTTGACACATGTGTTACGTAAAAGAACAGCCGCAAAAACAAATTTAACAAAAGTTGAATCGAAACTAAAGGCTGTCATTTGAAGCTACGCGATATGTTATGAAAACATTAGGCTGGAATTGTTATTTTTTAGACTTACGGATAGGGTTCAATGGCCAGAAAATAACAGCTCGTTACACCAGAAAGACAACTTATGAAATGAATATGGTCATCGCGAGTTGAGCAGTAGCAGATTTTGGGCAAATTTCCCTGTCATGAACTATCTAATCGTGGTAATTCGTTTAGGTTGTTGCGGTTTGTAAGCTCACTGAATCGGAAAATTCTAGATAACGCTCCGTGTACTCGTAGTGTACTTATACGAGAAGCAACATTTCAGATATCCCGTATTCTATTATATAACATGTATCTCCCACGTCCGCACGTGTTTACTTCAAAAATGCATTTTCACTCTGATCGTGTCATTTCAAAGAAAGCAACGTGTCAATGATGCTTTCTCCATTTTTGTTCACGTCAACCCTTCATGGTGCAGGCGCGGACTGAAAAATATGTCAAATCGGTTATCTCTAGACTATTTCCACAAATTTCTTTTGCTAAGTTCCATTTATCTTCTACACTCTCTACTATTGTACTAACATTAAAAGTTTTTCGTGCTTCAAAGAATTTAATACATCTTAATATAAACCATAGTCTTTAAAAACTAAAGTCGCGCAAGCCTTCCAAAAGTGATGCAGAATGTCAGGCATATCAAACAGTGACAGTTTGTTGTTTATATTCGTATATAATTTTATCAGATAAGAGAACCAGGCAGCAGAAATGGGAACAGTAATTTCCTTCACGTTGTTACTTTTACTGTCTCATTTTTTGGTGACGGCGAGCTGCATTCGAATCTTTCAAAACTCTTCCGTCAATATCTCCCAAAACTACTAGAGCTACAGAATGAATACAAATGAAGATCAGAACATTTTACATGCATAATATAACGCAAACTTTATGTATTACGAGCATAAGTCGCAGGAAAATGGCAAACACGCAGGTATACCTACCTACGATACCATCGTTGAAACTTGGAAATGTTTTCGACCAAGTCCTATTAGCTCGTATCTTTTGTGCATGGCTTAATATGCAGGGGCTTATTAGCTTGATTTAATATTTTGCTCTGTTTGTTGCACTCAAGCGAACAAGATTTTTCTCTAATCCCTTTTCCCACTGTCACTTATCCTTTTGCTTGTCTCTACATTGTCTTGTTTCTTTCCAAAATAACAACAATTTTACAAAACCACAAAAAAAAATTTCTTTTCGCTTTTACGCTACCCAAAGATTACACACTCGCTCTTCAAATTTATGTTTGTGAATTGCGGCCTCCACATTTTGTTTCAAAAGCCCATGAAAAAGATAAGGAAAAAAGAAACAAAGCCAATAAAAAGGGTACAAGGTACACCCTCGCACTAGCTACTACCTAAACCATTATACGCAAGTACTTTTGAGTTTCCAAGCCCGTTTTACATGATCTTCCCACAAACAATCAACTTTTCCACTACTGCTGTATGCGTGGAGAAAGCAAGGGTAAAAGCTAGGCAAGCAAGCATATCATCATAAAATTTCGTTAGTTGTTTGTAACTTCTCCAGGGATTCACATTAGCTTTGCTATCTGTTCTACATTCTGCCAGCAACACACGGCTCCTTTACGTGAGTTTATCGTTCGCGTCCCTGGCATGGGAAAAATGAAAGGATGTGAATAAACGGAGAGGGAGGACGGCATGGAACTTGATGATGTTACTTTTGCTACCTTTTTACTTTTTTCCACACACACATACCTAAACCATTTTTCATGTTTTCTTCATCGTCACATTGTGTTGGTGAAAATCTCACTGTTTCTGTCCCGCCGTTTCGGAGAAAAGTCTTTGTTTGAGAGTGCGAGACTGGATATGGATTCTCCTTTGGGACAATGCGTGAATCAGACGCTGATGTGATGGCTATATCAGTAGCACACAGCAGTACAAAAAATAAAAGAACAGCAAATGCGTCTCATCATCAAACATCGTTATTTCATTGTACGTATGTGGCTATTGTTAACTGTAAAAGTTGTCTTTGCACACAATTACAGCTAGTTGTCCTCATTGTCTGACTACCATTGTCTATTTGTCCATAGTGTCCTTGTTGTTTTCGTTGCTGATTTGCTTGAGCTGCCATCATGAGTAAAGCCTGAAAGGAAATGGGACCATATTTGGCCCAACCTATGCAAGTATAATGAACAAAAATAGAATGGCTCAATTTTTTCTAATATGGTAAGGGACTCTGTGAGGGTTGTAGATGAGTTCAGACTAGGAGGTAATCTAAGTATAATACTTTGATATCACAACATGGAATGCAAGATGGGATTGAAACTGAAACGATGTTATAGTTTTTCCTGACATGCGTGCGTTGTGCATATATATTAAAATTTTAAGAAAGGAATGAGTGGTAGAGTGCGTTTTCAAAATGGGATTTTGGAGTTTTCTTTTTGATTTAATCACTTCTTTAATAAAGAGGTATGTTGGAAGGGAGACGGATGTATGCCACCTACGCAAAGTGGGAATTTAGAAAGAGAATACCTAAGCAAGTTGATATTTTGATGTAAGAAAATCTTTTCCCCTTGACTCTAAGCATTTTCCGTTCTCTAAGGAATGGGCAAGGCTTGGGAAGACAACGAGGAACACTGCTGTTTAGATGGCATTTGAGGTAAAAATTTAATAAAAAATTCGTCGAAAACGAGAAGTAAAGCGGTACGCTATATTACAAGTGTACTAGAACTAATGTTTTAAGTGGAAGGCTTGTACTTTTGTATGTGATAACAAATTGGAAAGGATGTCTTTAGTCTCGTTCATAAAGGTGGGCGAAGATCGCTTTAAGTAGCTGTTGTGGGCTCCACTTGAAATATCCTTTACCGCCTACGCAGTTGAGGTTTTTTCACAAAAAAAAAAATGATTTAGCGGTTCTGAGAATCGCAGGAAATGCTACTACTTTGTATACGACCGGATAGTACTAACTGGGTCCTTTGGTATTTATCGTAAATTTTTTATTGGTTCTTGGAAAAACAGCAACTATAAAATATCAATTGATCTGAGTACGTTGGGTTTAGTATTTAATACTTATTCTTTCCTGAGACCTGGGGCGAGGATACGTATTTAGTTTCTTGGAAAGATATAAAATTAAGGTAGGTCCCTAGTGAATTACGCAACCCTTAAGAATGAATCAATCCCTTACTTTTTCAGCTCTGGGGAAGACGCTATTGAGATATTTGCGATTTTCCGGTTTAGATATCTCCACACATTTGACATCCCGTTTGTGGTATGACGCAAGTTCAGGTTCAGGAAAGTATGTTATTGGGTGATTTTAAGCAACTTTTATTTTTGACATCGAAAGCTAGAGTGAGCTCAGAACTGAATAATGGGATGAATACATATCACAGCTAACTCACACAATTCAAGATACTTTTCTCTGGCATTTTTTACTGCTGTCGGATTGCCACATTGTCAGTACATATAGACGCAGTATCACGTTGCTTCTCTTGCCGTCATGCTCAATTATTGCGAATCATGTTGATAATGTATTGGAGAATTAATCTTTTTTCAACAACATTGTTTCAACTTTCCCATTTGCACTTCTGGTGAAAACGTGTAGGCATACACTTACCACAGACTATAAAGGCAAAAGTGCCTACCTATTCGTAGAAACGAATTCTGTTGTTAATAGTCATATTGGCTTAAATAATTTAATGAACAATGCAATGATAATACGAACAGTGTGATTCATACCTATTTAAAACTTCTCGTTTACCTAATACCAGAGATAATAATATGATTTACGTGTGCGTGGTTGCTGCATACACGAAATATACACGCAATATTGAACAAAAAACGGACGCCTACACAGGTTGACTATACTAGGTAGATATATGTACCATACAGAAGTTGCAAAAGCCACACAACTTTTCATAAGATAGAACAAAAGTTGATACTGCACAAGCTCAAGTAACAGCCGCAGGAAATTTTCATTGAAATCGGATTTGTTTGAGTTTGTATAGCAGGAAAATCATTTGATTCCTTTTCAACGGTTTTCTTTATGAATGCTGTGACTTTGTATATTGTGCTACTTTTCATGTACTATTTAGAGTTGTACACAAAATTTGAAAATGTTCCATTGGGGTAGAATACTCAAGTTTCTGCTACCACTAAATGAACCACTCAGCTTACATTTCCGTTTGTTATACTTTCTCTATTTTTTGCTTTCAATCTTTTCCAGGTACAACTGAATGTACTAGTGAATTTATGCAAATCCCATACCACATACACTACCCAAAAATGCTACTTGAATTGATTTAGAAACTGTATAAGGGACAGCCCGTGAAAGCACAGTCTGCGAATGTTTCGGGTGCTATATAAAATAAGAATAAAAATCTACTATAACTATGTCATTCACCTCACCTTATGCCAACGGAATAGCCTTCAAAGCAGCGCAAAACTACCCGTATTGCATTTCAGCAAGCAAACCACATCCTCCTTTTTATGCTTTTTCGCATTAAAAAATAAGCAAACAACTATCCGGATAGGCATAGACAACCGGAGGAGCATCCATCCATGTGGATCAGATATTCCCTCGAAATATATAAATGTGTGGTTTTAAACTTAATGTCTGTTTGCACTGCTGTTGCTGCTACACTAGTCCTTGCTTCCAGACGAATCTCTGCCATTTTCAAAAACAGCTCATCTTTTTCTAGCTACTGCAACCACAACGGAAATAGGAAAGGGGGTTTCCCATTCACTATCTGCTACTCTTCCACAATAGTTGCTCCATTTTTTGCAAAAAACGAATCCCTCAATTCCATTTTTGCGCAAAGGTACGGTTTCATGTTTCATGCGGCCATACAACAGTCATCATCATGCCATTTCTCGGCTCGACATCATAAACCTAGCATTTATGCTGGTGTGTCAGCAACAGAAATTGCACAGGAAGAAACCAGATTTGTGTAGTAAAAAGAGTAGAGATGTGGATCATAAAAATGGATGTAATCACTGCTTGAAGAGAAAGAACCGTGAGTGAGTTCATGCGGAGTATGCTAATTTTTTATATAGAATTCACATATATGTTTCTTCTCTGCATAATGTACATTACAACTGGCTATCTGCAAACATTTCATTGGAAATTTACATTACGCACAACTTTATTACAGGAACAGACATACAAAATTATATTATTATATAAGGATAACTGCAAAATATAAAAGTTAATTTAATGATGCAATGTACGTAGAAATGTTTAAAATGATGATTCACTTCAATATTATTTGGAATATTATAGGTACTTCAGATTTGTTTCCAGCTAAAAGCTAAAACCTTGTCAAGTCTTTGCTCTCTCTGCTTCCTTTCACTTTCCAGTTTTTGTGACGGCGCCGCAGTGCAAAGGATAAAAATAAGAGGCTTAGGCCTAGTGAATAGCAGCCGTAAACAAAGAACTGGTGATGAATGCCTAGCGCGAGGCTATATGGTGTGGTCACTAGATTGGTGATCACACCCTGAATGAATATCCCAATGAGGGCATTGATGCCGAAAATGAAAGAGGCCTTGTGATCCGGTAAACTGCCTGCGATTTCGCTTCTGTAGAAGATATAAAAATAAAGTTGAAATCAAAAGAGTTAATTGAAAGTTGTCAGCTTAAAAATATACTGGCTCTGTGCAATATGTTTCTTTCTCGTAGTCCATCGTCCATGTCTGCTTGCAGTTGTTGCTTTTGTTTGTTTATGGCAAATATTTGTTCTGAACAGAGATCTGCTAAATGTAGAATTTTTCACTGATTATTTTTGTGCACTTACGCTCCAAAAATGAAAACAACTTCAAAAGTCGTTTGGACGATCACATAGCAAATGTTTGCAATGTAGAGATTCTTGGTCTGAGACATCCACAAGGTCATGAAACCTTGCACTAGAGCTATCACGGCTAAATAGTATTCCGCCCACAACTCCCAAGGCACTTTGATGAAAGGCAGGAAAGCGGCGATTAGAGTGCCTAAATATTTTGAAAGCATTCAACTTTTAAAAGAGCATCAACACTGGAGATAAAAAATAACTTCCTATATACTATCTTGTGACTGTGCTGCGTGTAATCAAACTTAAACAAGTGGTAAATAAAATATTGACCATTTACTTATTAAAGCGTGAGCAGCGTCCACAGCACCGTTGAGTGGATGCTGATGCGTCTCCTCTTCAATCTGCTTCCATAAGCTTTCAGTAAATAAACCAATTTGCCAGTAAATAGCTCTTGACATTGCCCACCATACTGACCATCGGGCAACATGCTCATTGGTGTAGGCCACGAGAATATCCTTTTTCAGCTCGGCAAATCCGTCGGAAAGTTGTTGCTTTATTGAATCCCTCCAATGAGTTGTAGATAATGCTGCGGGCTTTGAAGAGTCAACAGATTGGTCAAGATTTGATTTTCCGGTTTGTTGAAGATCATGAACAGTAGAAGTAGCAACAGGGTAATTATTTTTGCTTTTGTATCCCTTTTCCAAATCCAGAAAGGAAGCGACAATCACATGACTATTGCTGTCTTTCTGTGTTGTTGCTTTATCGTCAGTCTCCTCCTTCTGTTGAGGATGCCAATATAATGACCACTTTATACCGGGGAGGAATACGGCAAACCCCACCACACACAAGGAGGCAGCAAACGAAATGTAATTGATACGGTCCAGCGAAAGAATTTTGTAAGATAGCAGAATTTGACCGAGAGCACCCGCAATGAATTTTCCGGCATGCATGGAACCATGAATTAGGGATGTGATTTCTTTGTAGTACTCTCGGCTCATGATTTCGTACATGAATGTTATATAAGCTACTTCAGAAGAGTGTTCGATTGAGTATAATACTTGACGAATCTACAATTGACAACACAATTTTAAACGTTTAGAGTTTAAAGTGTAGCTTCAAAACATGTTTTAAATAGGTATATCAACTTACTATTGCATCTCTTTTGGTATGATATGAAAAAATTGTGATTGCCCAGCAGGCAACCGCACTCAATCCACCCAATAGAATTACCGGCCTGTATCTCAACAGGTCCGTAATCATCAGAAACAAAAACAAACTCACAAAATGACCGTAGATGGTCGCAGGTAAAATCTCACTAGTCACCTATAATGCAATTTTATGGGATCCAATAAGTTATGTCTTCTAGTTCATTTAAAAGGGCGGATTGATTCACAATTAAGTAACTCTAACGAACCTCAATATTAGTTAAATTTCCATGTTCCATAGCATACTCCACAAAGAATGGCGCGGACGGGAAAAACTCTTTAAAAACACCTACACCGCAAAGAACAAATGCTATACGCTTCCAACCTGGTACCGTTTTCATTTTTACTCATGGAAATGGAATAATGGTTCGTCTTCAAATTCAAAATGATAAACAGTATTCGTCTATGTGGGAAAGGATTTAGCATATTTTCCCACTCCGCTACCAAAAGCTCGAAACTTGAAATCGCCACGGTGTGTGATTCACTAATGATAAACAGTCACTAAATCAAAATTGAGGATTTTTGAATAAGGAAGAACTTATTTATATCATGGTGCATTTTCTTTTTATTTGCTTACGGAGCGTAAACAAAGATTTCATTCATTAAAATTACGTGCTAGTCGGGAAGTTGCACACGGTTTGTATTTGTGCAATAATATTTGCTCCGGAATCAGCATGCCATACACAATGAGTAAATGCGTCAACAAATGTGCTTATCTATATTAAGCAATATAAGCTATAGCATCCTTTATTCTCCTTTATCAGAAAACTTTTGACACTGCTACGCTTCCAATTTCTCCGAACAATGCAATTTGTGCCGCAAAAAAGCGTGAATAATATTATCGATCATAATTCAATTACTCGTTGGTACAAATATTATCCATGTAAAGCGACCGGTAACTTACCAAGATAAGCCAGTAGTAGTAGTATCAATAGTTGTTTATTTTTGTACCTTCTAATCCCATTAATATGTTTTGGTGACGATGCACTATTAATAAATATTTTTTGTTTGTCTGTTTACCGGAAAATGTGATGATGACACAGTAAGGATTCATAATGCGAAATTGTATGCTGTCATCGATGTTCACTGTGCATAAGAAACTAATGTTTGTTGAAAATCAAGTACAGGTAATTCCTAAATTGACGTCACTTGTCAATTGCATTGTGCTGTCAATTTAGTATCATAAGTAGAAAAGGAAACGAAGCTGACAAAAGTTGCTCAATAAATAAATAACGCTCATGTATTTACGTGCGACTGCCAGCAATTCCGAAAAACAAATAGTTTTCCTTTTTTACCAAAATTTTCCATAAACATCTTTCTCCAGTCTTAACTTAGGTTGCCATAATATTATCATCTGGGCGCACGCACGGTTTGGAGACGCAAGGCACATTAATTTTATACATACCATTGCATTGCCAGTTTGCTAGCTGGTGCCCACAAGCACATCTTATTTTTCAGCCATTATCTCGATCCTCTTCCCGTTTCCGTATTCTTCCACCATATATTTTATCCGTCTTCCATTCTCCATAAACCATTTCTACATTGCATTACACACAACAACAATAATAAAAGCCCATTATATTTTGCCTGAAATATTATTAGTATACCTCTTCTATTTACATTTTCCCTGCGTTGCGTATTCACCGAGAAATTCATTGCCCCAACTACTGGCTATTTATTACTGTTCACCTACTTAAACATAACTCACAAAACTCGCTTTATTTTGCAAATAAATTATTGCAAACTTCTTCGCTGGTACACCACTACCGCTGCTGTTGGCTAGCTTTTCGACTTGCCAGCCCAGTTTTCATTCCTTTGAAACATCATTAAAACGTCTGCTCAACTAACTCAATACATTAAGCTGTGTGGCAATTTTACACTTTATATTCATAACATGGCAATAATAATAGTAAAACATGTATATTGCGTACGAGCAGAATATAAACAGCTTAGAATACAAAATATCTTCATTATTACATCAGCAGCACACAGTAGTACATTCATTCCACATTATAAATTACGCACTGCACGCCTGCCGCCGGCACGTACAGTCAAAATGTAAGGGCGAAAAGGAGAAATAAATACAGAGCAAGTTTTACATTCCCTTTATGGTATTGTCATTTTCCCCATCCATCCATTCATTATTGTCGTACTTTTTGTCGTTTTGTTTCCCTCTTTTGCTACAATGATAATGAGAATAATAGCAATAGCACATAATAAAATAATCCATACAAGCACAATAAGCGTATAGTATAAACCTATTATGCACTTAAATTTAATCCAAGTGCGTATTATTAGTCTGAAGTTACAGCAATAGTATCCCGAGCACTTAACTTTGAATGTAACAATGAAAGAAGTCAGAGTATGCCTCTGTGGTTGTAGAAAAAAGAAAGCAAAAGAAATCATGTGCTAATCTGTCTCACTTTTCTCTTTACACATATTTTATTGATGTTTAGTACTCTGTAATGACCCATTTCCAAGTGGGTTAACGTCCTGCCGCTGTGCTACCCAAGTAGTAGTACTTCCTTACAATAACAACAGTCTCCGCTACACAAAACGACAATAAACACTTACAAAACTCAATATACTCAAGTGATACGAATAAGTAGTAAGTTAAAGTATGTACATTTACACACACTCATTATTACAATTTTAGAACAGTTAGCAACGAGCATTTCTCTTCTCCATCATTGCATTAGTCCAAAAAGTATTGTTGCAATTATTACAATACAGCGTACCAAACATGGGTTTCTAGCATCCATAGGAAAACCTGCAATATCCATTGTACCATATCGTCAAATGCACAAAGGGCTTTCTCTTTTCCTTTTCCACTTTCTCCTTCCACTATACTGCTTTCCCCCTTATTGAGTGAGTGGCAATGGCATATCATCGAAAATGGTTTGCTTGCCTCGGCTCACTTGAGCAAGTTTTTGTTGTAATAGCTTTGTTAACTATCTGGCTTGATATGATCAAAGTAAGTTGTGCTACACACTCTGGCTATTATTGCCTGTCTTACTGGCTACATGCACAACAGTATATCTCAGCATGTGTGTGTCTCTCAGTGTATCTTTATTACCATCCAATGACAATCATCATCATCATCGTGCTACACATCCTCCACTGATGGTTCCGCTATATATTGTTGATGCTTATGAAACGACCAAAAACCGGCCCAGCACCATTTGCCAGAGTAGAATTTTTCTCGACACACAGACCTACCGACTCACTGCCAAACTGTCGTAACAATATCTCATAGAAAGCAATTCACCAGAAAGACGGGTAGAAGTAAGGAAAAAATGTATTTATGCTTCATCTCAAAGCAGCCTATACTATACAATATATGAAAACGGCGGGCATTGCCTTTTTCCCATTCACGGCTGTATACAACCGTTAGCTCTCTGTGCACACTTCAACTATTTTCACCATTTTCTCTTTATTTCTTTCAATTGAAGCATTTTCCTTTTCCTTAGACACACTATAACTTCAACCAGCATGGCTATAATGTTTACTGCTGCTTTAAGGGAAATGAGTCAAGTCAAATACAGAAATATACACAACAAGCATGCACACACATGGCAAGGCAATGCTGGCAACGACGATAATGTAAAAACATGATATGGCCATGAAAAATAAGAATCCAGGAAAAACACTGGTTACACTATAACGATCTTCCCAGCAGATTTTTTCTGCTCTTTTTATCCTTCCATGTTTCTATATTTTACTTCTATTTTCATTTGGGATTGCTTTTTGCCATTTCTCCTGAGAGACTCCTGAAGAAAAAATAGTACACCCCCACACTCACTATTGTACAGTTTTACAACTTCAGTCACGTAATAAATAGATATCTATTTAGCAAATAGAATGTTTACACTGTACATTTTTCAGAAAGCTGGTGCATGAGAGAAGAAACTCTTTTCCTAGCACAAATACGTTGAACTTGTTCTGTGTATCTTTGTTTTTGTTTATATGCCGGATACAACATCATCCATTAAGACCAGGAAAGAATATTTCTAAGACATATACAAACACTTTGTATGAGTTTTTCCAACACAAAAATATATCTGAAACTGGAGACGAATCAAGGGTTTTTCCTGCTGGTCTAATGCTCTTCTATCTACTCCTACCATCCAGAAATACAAACACAAAAATCTGCTTTCTACCGGAATTTTTAGTTATATCCATCCAATCCTGTATATAAAGCGCGTAACAGATCATGTTTTTTGCCCATGTGCAGTAAAAAAAGGAAAATGAAAATGCATTAAGTATCCTTTTTACCAGAATTTACTGGTTTGAGTGTATAAAACGACTTATTGATAAAAATACAGTTGTTGTAAGTTCATAGAGCGCTTCTTGATATTTTTTTTGCCTTTTTCAAGAAGAAGGAGAAACGCAGAAAGAAACGAAGACAAGAAGGTCGAATTGGATCTCATTCACTCTATTGCTGTTACGTTTTCTTATTCTAAGAAGAACATAAATGCTTTTACTCTACTTTGTATTGTTGTTTAGAGTTCTCTACTAACTCACATTTTTCCCGATTCGTTCTACTACTGCGCTGGATATTAAAGTGGAAAGACTCGAATGATAGCAGGGAGTCAAAGAAAAAGCTCTTTGACTTGAGAGAAAGACGAAGAGAAAAAATATGTCAGCGAGAAGAAATAAAGTATACACGGCTTTTTTTGCTCTGTTCTGCTTTTGGTTATTTGCGTAAAAGCTTTTTTTGCTGAAATAATATGTACATAACCTATATGCAAAAGCGAAAAATAGTAGTTGTAGGTCTAGCATTTTTTGTATAGTGCGTAAACGAGGAAAAGCAGAGATAGTGACACAGTAGAAAAAAGAAAACGAAGATAGCAACGATAGACAAGCAAGAGAAGGACGAGGAAAATGTAGAGAAAAGATATTCGACGAAAAGATTGAAGAGAAAAAGAGTCCTTTTTACTTTCTTGGGAAAAAGACGCATCGTGTGTGTTTGTTTGTGATGATGTTGCTTGTTTTGCATGTGTGTTCTATTAGAAGAAATAGGAAAACAGAAGCAGCAAAGGACACTGAAAAAAGTAGACGCAATCATGATCACGATGATAGAAAGGATATTAGGAGAATTGGGAAAAGTTTTATGGCAAATGGATAGGGAGAGAAAAGCTTTTTTTTTGTAAAAAAAAATGCCACTGTATGTCTTTGTGCGTGCGAGTATTAGATATGTTTTATATGTATCTAGTTTTTCTTACGGGCCAAAAAATAAGCGGATAGACATGTCGGAAGCCAAAAAGAAGGGCCTGGGATGCTTTCAACAAAAAATGTAGACAAACTACAAAAGCTTGGCGAATGGAACAAGAGAGCCGGGGACTGCGGTGTTGGTTGCTAGAAGCAGCAGTGGCGATGAAAGGCACATCCGACAATTTGCCACTTCTTTTTAGACTTTCCATCCATCTTATCTTTCACTTCTCATCGTTCGTAAACTACAATACGCACAATTGTTAAACACGCACATACGTATACTACAGGCTAAGATAGTAATATGTAGAATAGGTGAAGTATATATTTTTGTAAAGAAACAGCAGCTCCCTTTGAAAATGAGCGAGAAAAACTGTACATGAGAGACTTTTTAACAAAGCTTTGCAATCATCATGCTTCGGGGAACAAACATTTCTTTTGACTTGCCGTCTGTTTGCTACGCTCCTTATATTGCCCGTTTGCGCTGATTCTAGCAGCAAAGTAAAGTTTAAAAAGTTGGTTTGCTCCCCACCACCACACACCACTTGAAGCGTCTGCTATGGTATGTATCATCAAAAGGTTTTGGTGAAAAAATGTGTGCAAAATTTCATTTTCTTCAGAAGAAACACACTAGCGCGGTGGAGGTTAAAAGTGATAGACGCGAGGGATATGTTGCTGCTGCTTGGGGTTCATTTGCCTTTTGCTCATCTGCTTTCACTGTATTGAAAGAAGACTTTCTGGGCGAGGTAAAAAAAGCCACCAATGCCACTAACAAAGTGAATGTACACACAAGAAGGAGTATTGTAAAGTAAACTCTAGAAAAAATTGAACTAGAAATGTACATATAACTACCCAGAGATTCAATACGGGTTGTGTGACTTTTCTCTTTATTTTCCTGCTGAAGTGACTGAATGACTGACTGCCTCGAGTTGAAGTTTGAACTGCTAAAATAACTTCAACTTTATATTTTCCTATTTGGTTAGTGCAAAAGTGTAGATGGCACATTTAAACTACCTAAGCATATAGGACACAACCACTTTTTAGCACGAGTATAGGAGCCATCAGCAGGAGAGAGAGAAGCAGACAAGTCAAATCAACTCAAGTGGAGTGGTTAACGGAAAAGAATCCGACTATTGACATTTTTGACATGAGTATTTTCCACTCCGTGACTGAACTCAATGAAAGGGAAAGAAAGGCTGGAGAATGATGATGATGATGCGGATGACAAGGAAAACGACCGCGTCCGTACGGTACTGTATGTACAACCAACAGTCACACAGGAACAAGTTCGCATTTTAAAAGCGGCAGCAGCAGCAACAACGAAAGATTTTTGCGCTTGATTTCTCCCTTTCCAAACTTACTTTTTGCTTACACATACGTACATCTACGTAACTATCGCCCATATCATTTTGTACAAGGCAGCAGTAAGTTTCCATTCTCTATCATTGTCCTCTGCTTGTCCTCCGTGCATGGTACGCATACTGACGAGCTTAAAGTAGTAGGCAGAGGAGGAAACCGGGGGAAAGGGAACAAAGATTGAGAATGATGGCAAATCTGCTTTTGTGTGCCATGCTGACATGCCCCTCTTCTTCTTCTTAGCATTTTTTGATAAAAGACATGTCAAAATAGACATAGAGCAAAATCTCACTTATTCACTTTCTCCGTTTCCGCCCAGATTTTGTTCCGGTTCATGGGAAGAATTGTGCTGTAAAACGGATGGGACCGTGTACTAGAAATTGTGGAAGAAAAAAATGCTGACTCATCAAAATCATCACCACCAGCTAGCTAACTTTGGTTGTAGCTCGTTTTTTGCTATATACAACATACATACAAATACAAAACTTCACTTGCCTACTTTTGTGTAGTGTGTACTATGACATGGCGATATTAGTTCCGTTTCACTTGACTCTACATGATGAACCGTATTTTATTGGCACATTCTTCATTTTCACAATAAAACAAAGAGAGGAATGCACATATAATTTTTTTTGGTACTATGCGGGGTAGTAAAATGTGCACATGAGTTCGTTTCGTACAGCAGCTTTAGTTAAAAAACTGAACAAAAAGTTGTCATCTTTTGGTCTGGGAATTGCTGTTTGTGCTCTTTTCTTTACTAAACTAAATGCCTGTTTTCTAACGTTGATTATGACGAGATAACTGATTCTCTGTGAGCTATATGATTACGTGTTGTTGTTCTCGTGAGTAAAATATTTAGACAATGGAATGGAAAAACTAAAGTGGAATGAGAGTAATGAACTTTCTCTCCCGCTTGTTTAGTGCTGTGTACGTTACATCATGTGCCTTCTAGTTCTCCGTTTTAGGGAGAAAGTCGAGTACGTCGTTATGTAGCCTATACATTGGAAAATAAAAAAAGTGCTTTAGATTATCATCACGCTGGTGCTCTTGTAATATACAATCTTCATACTCTTATGATGCTGTATTTTGTTTACAGATAGATGTAAGGACATTCTTATTCTGGCAAATAAACACACGTACAACTTATACATGACATGACAGTTAACTTGAGTAATAAAATTGCCTAGAGTGAAATGAAAGAGCTTTTGCAGGGATTTTTATTTTCCTATGCATTTTGCTTGCTTTCTCCTGATCTCATGTTGGATTCTCAAGAAGATGAAAAAATGCCTAAAATGTGCCCTGCAAATACCAAAAGAAAATAGTGGAAGAGACGTTTTTATAGTATTAAATTCTACAGTTTTGAATTTCATCAGCCTCACCTAAGCCTATTCTAGTTCAATAGCGCACTTGTTTCATTATGTAAAGAAAAATGCAAGGTACTTTAATTTCATTCGTTCATTTTCTAACATGCCAGTGACTGAAAATCGACACTCCAGAGGAGAGAGCTATATGTGCTTGTCTCAACGAAATTTGATATTGCAAAAATGAAAATGTGCACACGGTAAACAACGGGGATAAAAAAGACACGACTTAATTAATCTAAAGTTCTTGAGCCTAAATGTCAGAGATTTTTATTTACTCATGTAATGTCGTGTTACATAATTGAGTAATTTGTTTAATTAAACTTTCCCAGCTTTTCTTTGTAAATACATATATTTTGAATTTGCGTAAAATGAATTTTTGGTAAGCCAGATGCGTACAATATAAAAAGTGGATGTAATTTGTATTGTATGAAAATTTGTTGGTTTCCATTTACTGATTTGTGCATTTTTATTCTGAAAATTTTAGTGGGACCTACAGTGAACGGATGGGAAGGAAAAGGTTACACCGGCCTCTACACGGGACCTTACTTTGACACGAACACACCAAACAATATCACAGCCCAGCTGGGCACACATGCCTTCCTTCCATGCAAAGTGAAGCAACTTGGAAACAAATCGGTAAGCAGAATGAAACGCATGCCAACGTTTACGGAAAACAACCACTATTAATGCATAATCATTCCCCAACTTATACCGTCAAACGATACTAAGTTTTTTTTTACATATTTATGGTACCATCATGCAATTGTGTTGGTCTCTCATCAAACTCACATTGCTGTAAAACAATCTGTGATCACGACTTCAAACGCAACTCATGACTACAATAGATTTCGTAATGTGTAGTAATATAAATGTTGTAAATTATCATAATCAAGTCTAATTACATACTTCAATAGTTAGACTACCTGGTAAGAAGGCACTCGTGTTTTTTTACCACTCAGGTTTATTTTTATACCGTTTGTTGCTACCCTGTGTAAAATTGGCATGTTCAATGTTGCATGGGTATAAAGTTTATACTATAAACTGAAAAAAGTTACACGCACTCACCAGTCCGGGAGCTAATACAAGTTTGCGCGAAGCCGCACTCTTTAAATCATAATATTTTAGAGTGGTAACAAAATAGTCGTAAAATAGGTAGTACCAATGAATTTTGCTTAGTGTTTTTTGCAGAAAAGCTCCCGCGGTGCACGCAACAAACGTTTCACGCTTTTAATGGGCGCTTATCAGATTAATTAAGCATATGCAAATTGGCACAAGTTATTATCGCGTAAAGCGTTTCTTGTTGACCGTTTACACAATAATACTGGCTGATAGTGATAAGGACACGCTTTCGATTCCAACAAGGGCTTTGTCACTGGTTCTGTCGGGATACAATGCTGCTTAAGCAAGCTAATTCTATATATCATTAAATTCAGGACCACGATATATTCTATATAGGCTTTTTTCATGTGTTTCTGCGCCCACGTCTGCTATGCACAAAATTGTGAAAAAAAAACAATAAAGATAGCTTTGAAGAAAGACAAGACACAAGACGCTGCGTGAAGTCTCCTTCGCGCTGTCATCCCGAGTCGCATCTTTTTTCGGTACAGTGATGATGGTGTCTGTCTTCAGGCCTTCTTCACTGGTTAGACGATTTGCTGGGTGGAACTTCTAAGGGAAAGAGAATGCCAGCTGGATGTTTCATGTCAATTTTTTTCGCTACCATAAATAAAAAGTAGAGAAGCTTAACAAGGCTACATATCTAGCTGCTGGTTATAAAAACGTTGCGTAATAAATATGTACATCATATAATCCTGAATAATCCGCTTGTTCCGTTCCCACTGTACCAGCAGACCTTTTTCTTACTAAACCCTCCTGCTAACAAAAATATACAATATTGAATCAAGCTCAAACCGTAAAAACGGAAGAAAGAAGGAATGAAGGGTGAAGCTTACGTTAATTTTTCCAACAAAGTATTTCCCCTTTTTTCTTTTCATATGAGTTAAAACAGATTATGTATGATGTTGTAGGGGTCTAACAGAGTAAGAAACAAACCTGGGCTTGTTCCTTTTCTCTTTTTTACTGAGTAAAAAGTCCACGAGTGGAGTTTGAGTGAAATGCGTAGCAAAAACCAAGAGGACGGCAAAAGAATAAAAGGAGAGAACGAAAAAATCTCTGAAAAAATGTCATTGACATTCCTTACCAGAATACAGATCAGTTTTCTCTTCTTTTTTGTTCTTAGAAAACTAAACGCGGGTACGTCTCGCAAAGAAAGTTAGGTATGTACGCAGAACAGTAGTCCAAAAATAATAAATCCAATAAATCTTGGACGATCAAAAGAAATCGGATTTGCTGGTTCAGGAGGAAGAACACTGAAAACCCAAGCAAGAGCTCGGCTCACTGTGGGGAAAGTAAGAAAAAAGGATAAAAAATACATGGCATATACCTAATCATAGAGAATAGAATAGAACAAAGTACGTTATCACAGCTTAAAAAATATTTCACGGTAGCGTCTGTCTGATGTGGGTGTTGTATGTGCCGGTGTTCAAGCCCAAGAATGGGGAACGATCATGATCACTCGCACCCCACACCTAAATATTACTAGTTTTTACCATCTGGTCTGCTTTAGTTTTTTTACAGAACTATATATATATGCTGAGAAGTTGAGTCGAACGAAGAAAAAGATCAGAACCTGTAAACTTTGCCCATAAAGAATAAAAACGAAAGACAAAAAGAATGGAAAATGCAGAGCGAGAAGAGAAAAAGAAATAGGAAAGATTTTTTAAAGGCAAGCTTTTTTCTTCTTGTTATGCCTACCAGCCACTTCTTATAAGCATTTTACTCTCACATTCCGTTTTTTATTTTCAGAAGGAAAGTGTGAGCGAAGCAGAAAAAAGTAAGATAAACGCGTGTAAGAGATATAGATACGTAGTCTGTGTAAGCAATATATTAAGTGAATTCAATACAAAAATATCTCCTGCTGAGCTCAGTTAATAGGTAGTAGGGGAGAGTCAACTGAAAATGTACTGGGTTTATCTTTACAATATACCAAAATATATTTTTTACTTCTAAAGAAAATGACAAATGTTGGGTCAGAGGACGCATCTAATTAGGGAAAGCTTGAGGGAGTCTCCGGGTTGGAAGTCAAAGGTGGCAAAGCAAAGAGTCAAGGAAAGAAGGAGGTGCAGATGAATTATATATTATTATTATCAGCTTGATCGTCATCTTTGTGAAAAACAAAAAGTGTAAAAAGGAGAAAGGAAAAATCCCCTTTGGGTTGTTTAAAAGAAACCATGTGCCAAAACCAAACGAAAAAACTCATGCTTTGGTATACATATATAGACAGATGCACAAATACAAGAAAAGGCGAAAACGAAAAATGGTTTGAAAAATAAATTTTAAAACTTTTTCTCTCGCCTGTCTCAACACTCAAAGAATTTCAGCCTGTGCTGTGTGTGAATTTGAACTTGACTAGTTTGTACTTTCTGATACTAAAAGCTGATTGTTCATGGGAAAAAATGGTTCCCTCGGTGGGCGAGAAAAATGCTTTAAATCGGCTTACATGGAAGAAAAACTTGAAAAGGATGCATTATATCTTAGTAGAAAGCAACGACCAAAAACTTTGCTGATGTAGAAAAGAAAATCCTGTTGAAATTTGGCGAGACCGTGTAGTACAAAGGTGTGTACAGTGCAGTAGCAAAAAAATCAAAAGACCCTAAAATTTTGTATGTCAAAAACTCTCTGAAGATAAAAAAGCTTTAAAAGTCTAAAATTGTGGTATAAATGCGGCAAATTTTCCCAATTATCAAATATTTCTCATTTGTAACGACGTTTTCTCGTTGGATTTAAACTTTACTTTCGACTTGTTGGTGAAGTAGTATGTGATTGATTTATTTAACGTTTTTATTCCCATTTTACAGTTCGTTATATACATGGTATAAAAATTGATAGTACTAACAGCGATTATGCGATGTGTATGATGAATGCATTTATTTCTCTTTCAAAATTCATATGACGAATATGATTATTTATTACTATACATGCATCTATTCTTGGTATTATTTTGAATACAAATATATTCATCAAAACCTGTCAAACAAAAGAAAGTGCAAAAACTTTCCACTCAAACAGAAACGCAAAAAACATTCTTGCATATGCGCACTTTTTCTGCTTGACTATATTGTTTGAATGAAGGAAGGTGTGGTTCTGACTTTCAGGTAAAGCAGGTTTTTGTATATTCAACGTAACTTTGTCAAGAAGAACAAACTCCTTATTCTAGATTTTCTTTCTGTTTCTGCGTTGTAAGCATATTTTGAAAGGGACAATAGGAACCTTCAGCACTATCCTTCATACTTGGAAACTTTTTGTATGAAAGATTTTGCAAATTATTTTTCCTTTTTCGGCAATAATGACGGCACAAATAAAAAATTCAAACTTTTTGTTCAATCAGTGAAAAGATTTTTATGCAATTTGACAACCAAAGAGACAAATATGGAAGTGATCTATTAAAACGAATTATCAATTTTTCTCATGGTGTGACCTAATGTGCGTATGCATTTATATGTTTCTAAACTTTAACAAACAGTA
Organism: Entomobrya proxima; assembly: GCA_029691765.1. Taxonomy (NCBI): domain Eukaryota; kingdom Metazoa; phylum Arthropoda; class Collembola; order Entomobryomorpha; family Entomobryidae; genus Entomobrya; species Entomobrya proxima. Next base: position 24,935,704 of record CM056172.1, on the reverse strand, counting down.
TAATAACGCATACTTTACTCACTTCGTATTTGAATTAAGCCATAAGTTTTCCACACATTTCTTACTCTTTCCTGTCTAGTGGAGTAGTAGGTAGAAGATTGCAAAAAGAAAACGAAGAAAGTTTTAAGGGATTGTCTGAGAACTTTTGTTGCTTTTCCCATTCATTCGTATGGAAAAGCAGACATATGTACTCTACTCCCTACTTAAAGTGTACCGCACAGTACGTCGCTGTCAGGAAATAGAGAAAAAAGAAAAGGGATAGAAAATATGGATGATTTAAAGCATCTCATAATTCACAAACGACAAGAGTAAACCGCCAGCACTGCTACAAAAGTGTGTTCGTGTGTAACTTGTGGAGAGGAAGGCAACAAAGCAGAAGAAGACGAAGAAGCAAGACTACAAATAAAAGTTGAATAATGGGTATATGCATGTTCTTGTTAATAATATCGCAGAAAGCTTAAGGGAAACATTTTGTCCATTTACAATTTGTTACTGTGCTTTATATAAAATTCCTTGTACTTATAATACCTGATACAACAAGACTGATGGTATAGATGACTCCTTCTTTATTAAGTAGCGTTAGCCGTTTCTTAATTTTTTCCCGAGCCGTCCGTTTGCCCATCCGTCTGTCTGTCTGTAGACACGTTCTCTCCAAAACGGTTTGACAGGTTTCCTTCAAACTGGGTTCTTTGTAGCAAGAGGAAGGACTTTAATTCTAAATCGATTGACCTCCTGGGTCAGTGAAAGATCACTTAGTTATTTCATTTAACCATGGTCTCTGGTCTTATATAGTGATCCAGAAGTTCAAGGTTAACAGACAAAAATGTGGAAAGGTCAAATAAGAGGGTTAATTCGTAATTTCTCGTAGTCAGTCGAATATAAATTCTAAAAAAATAAAAATTCGAATTATCACAAATAAAAAAATTGAATTATCTGTTAAAGTTACGGTTAAAAGTAAACGATTAAAGTTAGTTGTCACAATTGATAGCAAACGCTACTTTTTTACTTGGGTCTTGCCGATTATTTTGAATATTCATGAATGTGAAAGCAGACTAAAAGTAGTTTGCTGCTTTCAATTTTTAGGGACTTACACTATATAGGGTAATGATATATTTAATAAGACTCTAGTTGATGCTCTGATTGTGTTGTTGAGATTGCGGGGGCGATATAAACGTCTGGATATGAAATGTAACAATAACAAGCGCACAACAATCTGTAGAAGTTATACAAGTGCGATGTTCGTTAAAATAATGTGTATAAATCAGGGAATAGAAAGCGAGCTTTCGTTGTGCCTTTGTTTTGGAAACTGGAATACTTTTCCCTATCTATGTAATCTTGATACGCATTTTCCTTTTCTCATTGCTGGAGAAAGCAGACACACAACAAGTAACCAGAATAGAGAACAACAACAAAAGAAACAAAAACAAGCCAGGGAACAACAATAATCTCTTCGAATGAAAGCAAGAACGTTACTTTAACGAAAGAACCGTTGAAGCGAATATGTATGTTACATGCGTATAGGTACACCATTTCCTATTAGAAAATTTCAAATAAAACACATACGCTCATTAACCAAAACTTTTCCCATTTATATGCATTCAATGCGCTTTTCTTCGCCTCACATGGTATATTTGGCATACACCCTTTTATCCTTTGTTTCGTACAAACTACAAACTCAATTCAATGCAAGCAATGCCCCTCAAAGATATCTATACCATGTACATTGTTCAGGCAGACACACAAATTTATGAGATGTAATGCATTGCATATCATGTCAAGATTAGAGCGACAACCCAGAAATAATGTTATAGTCTATACCATAAACCCACAACACAACCTTGTTCTCCCGATATGACAAGGGAAAGAGAAAAAAACTTCAATATAAAGTAAGTCATCATCAATATCTCCTTCAAACGCGACACAAATGTTCACCAGCGCAAAACACGCCATGACAGGCTTGCAAGAACTTGACTGACTGGAAACGAAAATGACAAGTGGGTCAGTTGGTTAAAGTGATTGTGATGCGATATGAAAAATATTACAAAACAAGGCGTAAAAAATGGTGAGAAAAAAGTAGTCAATAATTCTTCGAACATCTAAGGGGTTAGAGTTTTTAAAAAAGAAATTCGTTGCGTCTTAGTCTTTCTTAGTATATTACAAAATGAGTCAAAAGATGGATGATAATGATTTTAGCTCATTTTTACTCGTCTGATGGGTATCACTCTGAAAAGTCCTCTTTAGCTTAATTGATTAAAGGAAGCTGAAAGTTTGCAAACGCGAGTTTTTCCTTTCCTTGCCTTAAAATGACGGGAAGTAGCAAGCATATGATGGATCGAAGGCTGCTGTTGTTGTTGTTGCGTTTTGATGATGTAGTGGATGGGGAATCAAATAGCTGGTAGTTCTCTATATTTCATGATCCCCACTACCAGCATAATCCTGTTTTTTAAACAAGTTGGATACAACAAGTTGTGTAGTGATAAATGTGGAAAACGGCAACTTTCCCTTTTCTGTTTATCTTCATTTCTCAAGGAAAAAAGGAGCCATACTGATGCTGACTGACTACCACAAAAGTTTTTCCATGTAAAAAAGTCATTCAACTTGACTAGGAACTTGAAGTGCATATCCAACCGTTGTCTTACACGATACTAAGTATTTAGTCCCTATTTCATCTCCGCTCTGCAATAGCAAGATTAAAAGTTGTCTTGGCTTTCTAAGAGGGAATAAAGTCATCACGTTTCATGTTTGAGAGCCAGCTAAGAAATAAAGTGAATCTGATGAGATAAATGATACAAAAATCGATAAAAGAGATGGTTAAGTTGAAAAATGAAGAATGCTTTGTTGCTCTGCTACTTCTGCAGCAAGCTTTATGACTTGCAACTATAAAGTCTTTTCAATCAACTGATTTTTAAGTGGACAAAACACTATATGGTACGGGAAACTCGTTCCCTTTCAACTCTGCCTAAAATAAAGAAAGTGCTGATTGACTTTTACGTCGTGTCTGGCCTATATATCCTACTACAACCAATGCAGCCATTAATTATGTAGGTAGATTGTGGTGAAAGAGTTTTCTAATTTATAGTAACAAGGAAAGAACTCACTTGCTCAATTAGTTTTAAAACATAAGAGGAATCGGGAAAGCATAATATGAGAAATGAGATAACTCCCATGCGATGTCCTGATAAAGAAAATGAAAGTGGGATGATGAGGTATATTTATGTGGATTTTCCTGAAATACGTTCTTATTGTTCCGTCAGTAAAAACGGATACACAAAGGGATTTGTTTGTTACTCTTCCCATTATTAACGTCATTTTCAGACTAGGAAATGATTTGAAACCCAGCAGTTACAAATAAAGGCGACTGATGATCTAGGGACATGTGAGTTTGCAACGTGATTTTAAGCACAGTTTAGGTAAAAATCACTTAAAGGCAATAATGTATAAAAAATTGTATACGTTATTGGTTAGTGCTAAATGTTCATAAAAAACCTTTCTGTAATCTTTTGTTAGTTGCTTTCATATAAACCATGCATTACTTACATTACTTCATTCTATATGTTTGCGTTTTAAATACTGCATTTATGTATATCGTGAATCACGATTCGTGATTGATCGTTATCCATTCTTTAAAGAGAAGAGGATAATATTGATAGTAAACGCATAAATGTACTAGGTTGTAACTTTGATAAATATGCAAGATCTAATGTAAGTTGATTTTAATTATAGCGTTCTCAGATTATACAATAATTTTAATTTTGCATGATAATCTTCTTGCACTTGGTACTATGTTGAACATTAACATTATCGCATGTGGCGCGTTTTCATTGATTTTCATGATTATGTTTCTGTTACTCTGTCAATTTGTAACTGGTAACTATATAGAACACGGTTTACATTTGTGGCTAGAACTAGTGTCTAGTTCTGCTGCATTTTATGCAGTAGTAGCATAATTTTATCTATTCTGTATTCGTTAATTTGAATTATAAAATTTTACAACGAAAAGTTTGTAAACTTTTAACATGTGAAAATACCTTAATATAGAAAACAATGCTATTCTTTAAGCAATGCTCTATCACATTATCTCTATCAATCGACATTTTTTGAATCTTTGAATGAGAATATTTTATTGGTATTAAGAATTCAGCTACAACATTTCCCTTGTAGTTTTACTCTTGTCTTTAAGTTGCTTTTTAACTCAGTTTTATCTGTCAAATAATTCAAAAGAAAATGAGGCTATAAAAATGTCTGACAGAGAAGAGAAAGTTTGTGAAAAAATCTTGGTGTAGCTTATAGTATTGTCTGTACCTTGATTATGCCAATTTTCAAACACAAGATACATGATTAGTTTGCTTGGTTTGTTAAAAAGGGAAAACTTGTTCATTTCTGGATGGTTGCGTGAATGAACAAATGGTTATGGTGAACAGAATTTAAATAAAAAATTGTTGGGAGAAGCATGACATTGGAAATGGGATGCATACGTTTCTATTTTTTGTTTTATGTGACGACAATGAAAGAAGTGATGAGTAGCTGAAAGATTGCCTCGTGAGGGGCATTTTGTTTTACAACTTCGGAATACTTTTTTATTTCTTTGTCAGATTTTATTAACAATTTTATGTTCATGATGAATTCGGTTCAGTGAAAAAGCGTATTTTTATATTTTTCCTAACGACTAATCTTTACATAATTTTTATTTTAAATGTTTCAGGTATCCTGGATCCGCAAACGAGACTCGCATATACTGACGGTAGATCGCTACACTTTCATAGCCGACGAGAGATTTCAAGTACTCCACAACGGAGACACGTGGACCCTTCAGATAAAGTACGTCCAGAGTAGGGACGCAGGGGTGTACGAATGTCAGGTCACCACTGAGCCCAAAATGTCGCAGTTCGTCCAACTAGACGTTGTCGTCCCTCAAACAAAAATTCTTGGCGAGTCTGAGCTATTTGTGAAAAGTGGGAGTACTGTTCAAATAAAGTGTATCATCACGCAAAGTCTAGAGCAACCTGCCTACATATTTTGGTATCACGATGGGGGCAGAGTTGTCAGTCTCAATGGGAAACATCAATCCGTGGAAAGGGTAAGCATCGTTAATTCATAAAACTAAAAACATTAGGAATACAAAATTGCACCATTTTAGCAAGGAAACTTTTTGTTGTTAAAAAAGTTGCCACCATTATGTTTCAGCGTTCGGCAGCTTGTGCGTGTGTAGGCAATATGGTATAATGTGCTCATTTGCATTAACTCAATCTAGTTCTGGCTCATCTGTGTGCCAAAATTCAAGGTGGCTTTCACTTACCATCACCAATCACCACGCCACTTGAACAGTGTAATGGATTTCATAATGTTTATCCACTTTCACCGTCACTCATCGCACAAGGTTGTTACTGGTTGAATGAATAGCGAAAATCCTCATTATGGATTGGGCTCTGAGAGATAATGCAGGTTTTATGTAATTCCTGGACCAAAAACAAAAACCCTATTTTAGGTACTCCGGATGTATATAGGCCTATTGAAATTCCTAGATACTTCAACAGTTTAAATGCAGTTTTCTTTCACACCTTTTCATGCATGCAGGAAAGTAGGAGAAAGGAAAAGCAAAGTGAAAAACCATCAACGATTAAAATCTTTGTTGCTACTGCTGCCGCCGCTTGAGGTGGAAAAACAAGCAGTATACTTATATGAAATTGCAGGATGTAAACGAGTTTCTGTACTTTCCCTTTTGCCTCTTTACCGCTTCTGCATTCATTCAGCTTGTTTACCAAGTTTGCCAACTATACAATACGTAATAGGTGTAGTAAAGCATTATATTGGTGTCAAGAATATAAATGATAGTGCTCTACTTCCAGCATTTTCCCATCTCCATTTTTCGATAGTTAGTTATTAGTGGATCACATGCACGCTTCACTAGGTTGAAAACCAAAAGTTTATCTTTCTGTACCGCGTCGCTTTCACTCCAAACAAACTCGGGAAACCAAACTAAAGAGCAAATCTGTGCTACTACAAGTAGTGCTGCGGGTGCTGCAGCTGAATGAACCGTATTGACCCAAATTCTTGTTTTCTCACAATTAAAGGGCAGATCAGCGAAAACAAGACAATATGCAGAAAGTAGAAACGTCTAATACCTGTGCTTACATACACACAAGATGTGGTAGCGATATAAATATGACCACACTGTGAGAATGCACTTTCCTGTTCCCATTGCGTCAACCACTTTTCCTTCTCAGTGTCTTATTTTCCTCCAGATACTTACCCGAATCCCAGTTTGGCGTTGTTTGTTTTTGGTTTCTTACTCTCTCAACAAAATGTAGGTTATGTCGAAAGAAGACTACAACTTGAAACTTGCAACTATTTCTGTTATTGGGTGAGGTATAGGTAGACAAACAAGGGGGCGGGCTAAATAACACAAACAAAAACCTGCATTACTACTTATTACACAGGGATGATTATGTATTATGTCTCAGTAATGCTTTCTAGGCAGTTTTGGCTGAGTTTGAAGAAAGTTTTTTATTCTAGAAAACTGCAGTTGTATCAGTATTTTCATATAATTATGTAAGGTTTGACTAGGAAAATATAGAAAGATATTTTAGGTTGTAGTAAAATGTTTTGTAATGGGTGGTCAGGTTGTTTTATGTGTGGTTGCTGCGTTCCAAGGGTAAAAAGGGCAGAACACCAAATGGATAGTTTAGACTATGTAGTTGCAAAGTATTGATCGAAAACGGTTTTCATTTCTCCGGCCCCAAAGTATATTGTTGGCCAAAACCCATTATCATTATTATGCATTCCGTTCCGGTTCAAATGGCTCATGTGTGTGCGGTTTGGCCACTGTGTAATGTAGGTATTTTATAGTTGATTTGCACTTGCACACAAACAGTAAAGAAAATCTTATAAATACACCAATTTCATATAATATGTCTTCTTTAAAGCAAAACAACTTTTAAAGAGAATATAGACTTTTGTAAAATGATACTAGGAACGGTTCACTAGTTACATTTCTAATTACCAAGGCTAGCGGTGGTACATCGAAGGCATAAAATTCATTTTCGCCATGTTTCGCTCAGCAAAGGTAAAAGGCCGTTTTATATAGCATAATTCTCACCAAAGAAAAAAATGATTGAAAATATCGAATTGTGATGCATAGCATGTTGTGCAGCTTTGATTAAAAATCTATATCTTTGAAATGTGTAGTGAGCTGATGCCGCCGCAAGCAAGTCTGTTGGTCTTGATTTCATTTAACTAAGCATTTTGGAAGTTAAACAGTAGCGATACTTAAAGATAAATGCCCATGCGTATTTTATTAGGAACAAGAGCAAAAACATTGTAAAATAATGTGAAAAGGTGAAAGCATTTTTTGGTAAATTGCACAAAGGTATTTTACGTTCATCCAATATGCTTTCGTCCTAGATGCTACCTAGATGCTTTCATCTGCTGTTGGCATTTAACAGTGTATTCAATTCGAACCACTCCTCTCAACTTTCTTGCACATGTTACAGGATGATAATTTGATGTCGAGACAAGAAAAGATGCTCATTTTCATCACCACGTCTCCATCCATTGTCTTGGGTTCTTGTTGTTCATGTTGCTGTTTGTTTGCTATTCTGTGGTGTAGGTTTGGCCTAGAGGCACAAACTGACTGAAACTGAAAAGCAAACGTAAACTCGCCACACACACCAACAGCATCCAAAATCCATCTTAAACTGTTTGCATTTTAAGGAAAGAAAGCATCCCATTAGGTACTTAGGAAAAAGTGAATACATCCTTATACTTCTGTGAGGAGTAGTAGAGTTTGGTGTCTTGAAAGGGAAAGCGGAGAAAGAGAAAAGCAAATAGGTACACTGAAAATAATAACAAGTATCATCACTCTTTTAGAATCACCACCAGCACAAGGTCTCTCTGGCAGAAACGGATGAATATATGTTGCTGTTCCTTGCATGGAATGTGATGATGATCACCACACAAAACATAACGTCTATTCATCTTTGTAAGAGAAAAAACTAGCAATAACAAACAACATGCAATTCGCCTTAAAAAGGAAGTGCGGAGAGAAAATAAAGTTTGCATTTTCCAGGGATTTTTTCTCTTTGAAAGACGAAAAGGAGTAACCTTATTCAATTCAATTTGTTTGATTACGGTTTTGCATGAGAAGGAGAAAAACTAGAAGAAGAGGCTATGTATATATTTAATACTCATATAGGTCGGTGTAAGTTGGTAGATTGCTGACTAGAGCATTTTTTATATTATTTTTAGAAGTAGGATATAGCGTTGTTAGTTTTTAAAGCCCGAGCCTAGCTTTTCTTGGTAGTCTTGCCTCAATGTGAGCGGACTTTCTCCCAGAGCTCGTTTTCCTTTGCTGCTGGCGTTGCAAAATAGAAAAAACGACAAACATGAGACCTTCTTGTTGTCGACGTACATGTTTATAATATAAATCATGAGTATTGAATATTTACTTTTAAAATGAAGAGCAGATAATACAGAGAAATCATGTAGGTGACCGAAAATATATTATGTAAAAGACAATTTCTGTCTTTATTGTGAGGGTAATATCTAATACGAAATAGTGCAAGTATGAAAAGTAAAAAGAGAAAAACACGGTATTTTCAATAATAGAATTCTGGAGTAATATCCATATATGGATCACATAAAAAGAAATTACTAAGTATTTTCCAATGAATATTATGTTGAAACTATACTACATGAAAGGCGTAAAATGTGTGTCATGTTTTCCACTTCAAAGAATGGTGTTATCGTTATTGTAGCGTGACACTGGTACTTATGGTTCAACTTAACGCAAAGGAATACAAGTAGAAGTGCTTATACACTTTCAACTGTACAAATATAATAACAATTTATGCATACAACATTTACACAATCAGTCCATGTCAGAAAATCAAAAACTTTACGTTTTCAAATTGGATATTTATTTTTAACAATATGCAAGAAATACACTATTACCACAAGATTCATAATCGGGTTTGTCAAGGTTGACGCGACTTAATTGCACTATTCTACATACAATCATCCATAATGAAATATTATTGTTGAGAAGAATTAGTACTATATAGAATGAAAAATATTTCTCTCCGAAATGTTTACTTGTCTGATTTCCTCCAAAATGTTTTATTTGTTGCATAGCTTGAATAGGATTAAATGAGCAGTTAGTTGAATACAAGGAAGTGGAACAAAACTGCTTTGTTTTCCTTCATTCTTTTGATTGAAGTAAGTATGCGAAAACATTTCCAAGAATTGAAACATAAGCAGCTTTGGAAAGTGTGTAAGTCTTTGTCAATATTTTGTACAACTTATAGCGTACAAGATTCGTGACGTGGTACTTTTGAAGTATTGTTTAGGTAGTCTTTAAAGGTAACTTTGAGAATGCCGTGATTCTTGTTATTTTTAGCTTCCCGAATGGTGTAAGAGAATCAAACAATAATTATTAGATTACGTGTTCTATTTTTAGAGTTTGATTTGACGTAAGAAGACGTACGTACGCAAGAAAAAAAGTTGTTGCCTATAACTTATAAATGAATTAAAATAAGCCGTATGTAGTTCATGTGATCATATTTACTCTTTCAAATTAATTTATTTTACAACAACTTGATTTTGCTGCCATATTTCGATTTTTATTACTTTAAATGCACTACAATTGGAATTGGAATTGTTACGAAATACTTGATTGAATTAGGTTCATGATCATCATGTCATTCAGACATGCAGAGGTATCAGTTTACAGTTGTGATTGCACTAGACCCCAACTGCAAACCAAATGCGTAATTGATAGAATATTTTCCAACGTCTGAAAATAAATCCATTATCTTAATAGTTATTTGTTCCGTAAAATAAAAGTTTATCCAATTTCAACTCATTGCATTTATTTTAATGAAATAAAAAACGTACTTTCATTGCTGAAGTGAAAAGCAATGTTTTTCGTTTACTTCATAGAATTCCAACGAACACTGCTTCAAGGTTGTATTAGTATTAGCACATCTACATCTGCAACGAGAAAATATTTCTCTTCTTATTGCAATCCTCACATTTTTACACGTGTTTGCCTTTATAAATTTCTTGATCAGTATCAGTAGCATTACTTCACTACTAACTTACACTGTTTATTGCCAAAGTTTTTATTTGTATCAGGTACACACTTTTATCCTTACACATCATCGTACACAGTCTAGAAACCATATACAGCTCGTCATACCAAAAAGTCTAGACAAGATACCAATAATATTGGCTCGTTGTACCCACATACTCGCACATAAAATTCATTATTACTAACTTTTGCGGGGAAGAAAAAATTCAGGAAAGAAATTTTTATATAAGCTATAGCTTATGTGATATGTTCACAGAAGGGTAGCTCATTCACCACCACAGAAAATAATCCTGGTTTCTCCCTTGAGCCCTTCAATCTAACACACACTCGGCTAATTTCATAACTTCACTAACTAGCTTTCTCTTTTCTCTCAAGTTACCAGCTTTTGCCATCGCATCATCCATATTAGCCCAATCAACATGATTCCATGTGCTGCTTCCTTCAAATCCAGGAGAAGTGCCTTTATTAAGGGTTTCCGCTTTTCCTTGACTTTTATTAAATGTATATTTAATGGATATTGAACTTTTTCTCCTGATGATCATCCTAATCATCATCGTCCTCAGACAAGAATGGGTAGTTATTTTTTGTTCACGTGCCTCTTTCTCATAGGTTAGGTATAATATCCGTTTTTGCAAAGCAGTGCTTTAGTACTTTTACCAGAGACAGGGTGAAGATCGATTTACAATGAGTGGAGAAAGGAAAAAGTTTCTGGTCTTTTGTAAAAGAAAAGTAATAATATTAGAAGGTCACAAGCTCGGGATCAACTTAAAGTGAATGGCTTAGTTCCCCTGTAGAAGAAAAAGAAACGGGTTGGCTAAAGTATTATAGCTTTTACTTTTCACTTTTCGGCTCATCTCTTTCTCTCTATTTTTTTGCAAAAATGTACACCAATAGAAAAAAGTAAATTGAAACTAAGGGGCAATGGTGGCACAAGTACAAAAGAATGGAAAGCTAGATAGAGAAAAAAATAAGGCGAACTTTTTCCTTCTCTCTTCCTTTAGCTTAGTGTAGAAAAGAATTGGTACGTTCATTGGCATTATATTTGTTGGAGATTGGCTATACGACTGGCTCCACTGTGACCGTAAAGAAAGACGATATGAATCACTTTTCATAGAGATAGCACCATTTTTATCGGGTATAAAGGCTTCTTTGAAAATTCATTGCAAGTAAGAATGTGTCGTAGTGCAAGTAGTGGTGGAATTGTATGGTAAAGATGGTGAGAATGATAAAAATAGAATGACGACTATCCTGCTAATAAAAAGGACAAGCCTTGGTAATAAATTAACTTATTTGCGGACGAATAGTCAATAAAAAGTTGTGAAAAAGGATAATTATTAAGGAAAGTTGGAGGTCCCACTACTGCAACACATTAACTAACTATTTATTGCCGATTTAAAGTTTTTTATTAATTTGTTCCACTTTTACAACAATATCATCAACAAGTCATCCAAGGAATAACCAAACTATAAGAAGAAAGAAAAAATACTTTCTCTCCAAATCTTGTTAAATGTTGAGTGATTATGTTGGTAACTTGGAGAAAGTTCCCCTTGTTAATACAAGCAATAAATAAATAAGCAATTAAAGTTGAGCAATAGAGTAGAAAAAGAAAATTTTTCAAGGTTAACATGCAAATGAGCAAATTTTACTGGATACAGTATTCAATAATCTGCATTCTACGTGTAAAATAGTTACAGAAATTTAATTTTACGGTATTTTGTTACCTTGCAGATGAATTCAGATACAACAATCGGGATCCTTTTAATCAAGTCAGCGGAAAAGCGAGACTCAGGGAATTATACCTGTGCTCCTTCCAATCTCGACTCGGCCAGTGTACTGCTACACGTGCTCAATGGTAAGTTATTTTTCATCTATACGTCAAATGCAAACACGCCTTTCTGTGGCTTTACCATTTAATAAGTTTAAAAATGAGTGAAAAAATACAATATATTTGCGTACGTCTGGATGATCAGTACTTTTCATGTTCTACACCCCAAAAGCCTGGAACGATACATGTAAATGACCTGTTTACAATATATCCTGCCTTCCTTCCGCTTTCCTGTTCCTCCCTTTCCGGTTTACAAAATTTTGCATCCCGGTCCCGTCTGGCTACTCAAGCAGACATATTTTTTGCCTGGTTTTTTGAAGCGGTTTCTGTTTGTAATGTACGCATTATACGCCTGGTTTTTATGTAAAGTTCGGTTTAGTTTTCAGTGCTCCCTTCTTCCCTGTTGGGACATAACTTCATGCATAGTAATTGAATCCAACTTTTTAAGGGCCACACTACAATTTTCCAACTGCTTTTTGCTACTTTACATTCAACTATCGAAAAAGGGTTTTGGCTTAAGCTGTTATTTTGTTGTGCGTAACACTCTTATCTACCTCTTTCGTACCTATATTACTCACATGCCTTGCATATTTTAGCAAAGTACAAAAACGCAGAAAGAGGCAACTGTGTACAGTTTCCCTTTGAAAAAGTTGTGCTCATACCCACTGCTGTCACACAAGCCTTTTCCCTTCGTTGTCTGTTGTTTTCTGAAACCTTTCCTGGTAAAAACCCAAAAAAGACAACAAACTGCTACACACATTTTACGAACACTAGAACTATCATCATTTCAAATACTTTCACTCCCTTTTAACATTAGGTATGCAGTTCTTTGGCTTTGCTTTTAATGCCAACTTTCTTCTCATACTTTCTCATTTCTGCTTTCACCCTTTTCCCCTTCACAGTTCCCCTGTCCGTGTATGAGAAAGTTTTTTTGTTCAGTTATATTTCATCCTTGACATTTCTCCAGTTCAACTTGGTTTATGTCATCCTCCCAAAAATGTAAATAATCATAAATTAAACGCAAAAACGGGAAGAGGACTTTGCATGACATGTTGGCTATTTGCATGGAATGCATGATGGGAATTTTGCTCCGTACTGCTTTCCAACCTTCCATCGCTCTTGGTAGTTTCATGCTCCTTTTTATTATCAATGTCCAAACAAAATTATTTGCAAGTGGTACTTTTAAATTCGTCTACATAATTCATGCTCTGTTTTTCTGTATGTATGTTTAAAATGTTGCATAATGATCCTTTAGGTTTACATTTTCTGTACATATATGATAGTTAACCATTTCCAGAGTATCATGTCGCTGAAATACCAAATACCTGAAACAATGTGCTAGCCAAAGCGCCCTCAAGTATAAATCCAAACATACAGTTTCAAGCATCTGCTTGTGAAGTGTATCTTTGTGTATTTGGCTAAATTTTAAACCAAAATTCCGCCTTCCTTTCCTAGTATGCTACTTTCGATTCTTTATATGTTTAATAATTCTATCTAGAATTTTTTTTCTTTCATCCCACATCCCGTTTTCAGCAACTTTTTTGCACCTAAATTTCATAGTTTTTATGCTTCTAATTATATACTTTCCTTATATTCATTTTCCCAAAAACTCGTGAAACCCTGCATGTTTTATTGTGACACGAGAAACAAAATACATCAAAGGAGTTTTGCTTCCTTTTAGCATAAAATACTGAATTTTTATCATTTATGCTTGAACTGAAACCTTATAAAAAGCCTGATTTACTTATCATCAGCAAAGGATAAAAAAGTAAAAACAAGTGTTTTGTTGAGTTACTTGCCTTTCTACTTTCTCCTCTGAAGAACCAAAAAGGAGTTTTCATGTTGTTTTATATCAAAGATTATGTTTATGACCATCATGATGAGTCCCGGTGGTAGCAAGAGGAATTGAGTAGGATTGTTATGCTTGACGAGCCGTTTAATATATTTTGCCAAAAAGAGAACTCTTCACAACGACAAGAATCCCCTTTCCCTCTTCAAAAGCGTCAGTAAAAATATCATGTCTGGCTTGAATACGTACTGTAGCCAGTTTTTTGGCAGCATTTTTTGTCTGTAGATTTTAACGCTACTGTGAAATGTGTATTTTATTTCCTTTTTTATCTAAGCCCAAACTGCAATGCCAAATGTCCACTTGGTTGGTCAGTAAAGCCTTTTTTATTTCCAAGTATATTATTCTCATCCCTTCTCCACAAAATCCACTTTTACTCAAGCTTATCTGCATAAAATGCTGATTGTGCATGATAGTCTACTCCCACACTACATCACACAATTTAACGAATGGGATGAGCTGGTCACTTGGTAAAATTATTTAGAATTTCAATAAAATATGTATTTTTTTATCACAGCAGGGTAAGACCTTTCTGCACATAAAATGCAAGACAAGTGAAAAGATTTTTTGTGGAGGGGGTAGACCAGGAAAATGGGGATTTCATACGTAAATTTATTACGCCGCGACATGTCACGACCAAATGTCGTCTGAATGAAAATGTTACGAGCTTGTCGTTTTAAATGACAATAGTTGCATAAAATCTAAATAATTAGTTTGTAAAACTTAATTTTGGCCTGGTTTAATTTTTTTGTACAGGGGAACATCCGGCAGCAATGCAGCAAGGTTCAAGCGCGTCAATAAGCTATTCAATGTACAGTTGGCAGAATGCACTGGTTTTCCTCCTTGTATCAAACATGTTCTGGTGGCCACGACCTCGAACGTGACCATCCTACCAAGGAACCACATCATCAGTTTAATATTAGTCTGTCTGTGTGTTGAAATTATATGTGGAACAAACAACCACATTTATCGAAAACTCCGTTAAAATACTAAAACCATCAAAACCAACTTTTGAAAGGTAGCATTTTTGGAATAAAAAATACAAAAAACCAAGGAAAAAAGTTAATAAAAGGAAGACTTTTTATGAGAACGAAAATATTATTATTTACACACGTTTCGTATAATGTATTGCGAGTGGTGAGCGTTGTCACAAGTGTCAACTATACAAAAAAGGAAAACAAACAACTGATCCAATTCTGATTTCTATAATATGTATATGATATATTTGCTATACAAAGAACAATTGTAATTTAACTACTCTACTACTACTACTACAAAAAGTTATTGCGTGTAACAAGTTTTTTATATTTAGCATGCATACTACTACTGTGTATATAAAGACACAAAAATGACTGAGTGATTTTTTGTACGCAAAAAATACAGACTTTTGTCATTTGATGTGGAAATGGATGAAACGTGTATATTAGAATGAAATGGGCAAGCAAGTGTTGTAAATATTTCCTGAAAAACAAAATTACAAATTAGACTTCCACACGTTGTTGTCAGTTGTTTGTTACGTAAGTTCAATTTGTTTGGAAACTAGTGCAAATGAAAAGTATGTAGCATTTGTATAAATTTCACGTGAACTATAATAACACCCAATTGTTATCAGAATGTCAGATGCCAGCAGCCCCTTCTTTCCCATTTGTCAATTTCTCCATTCTTGAGTAAAGTTGAAGTCGAGAATGCGACAAATTAGGCATGAACAATGAGTGCCAGTGTAAGTGCACAGGTTTTCCAGTATTTATCAACCTTACCAAAATTCTTCCCTGGAATGAACAAATGTAACTGTACTTGGTGCTAAAAATGAAGACATTCTAAAAAACAGGAAGATCACATCCTTTCCATATTGTAGTAGCTGACAGGCTCGCCGTACCAGCAGCAGTCCTTCGCAGATATACAAGTTGGATTGACAATCTCATCTGGTAAGTGAATTTCGTTTTCTTCTTGTTTCGGTAATTTTATATTTTTTGATCATGCAAAGCTTAATGGCAGGAATCTACAATACAATGTGCATGCTCGTTAGAATACAATGTGGCAAACATATATAATTAGGCGATAGCAAAAAAATTCGGGTTTATCAATACCGCTCCAGCCTTTAAGTTTCCAACGATTTGGAATTTTCTGCCAGTTTTACTGAAAGACAAAGTATTCTTAATGAACATCTGGGAAGAAAAGAACAATGTTTAGATTGAAAAGATTTGTTCTTTCTTGGTATTAAAAAAAGAAATACAGACATTTTCTACTACATTTTCACAATCATACATATATAATAGGTATGTTGGAAGAAGCCAACCAGTTACAAATCAAAAACGAGTTTTCTCGTTAAAGATATGCTCATTTTTTCTACTTTGTATGCATGTAGCTGAACTGCGGTATGTGGTAATGGAGGAAAGCTTTTTATGCTGTGTGTGCACATTAAAAACGTTCATTTTGTTCTTGTTTTGTGCTCACTCAGTGAAAGTGAGAAAAAAACTTGGAAAAATTGTATCCAGCTTTACAGCTGTGGTTGCCTCGTGTTTGTGGCGAAAAAATGGTAATAAAGAATTGCCATATTGTTGCACGAACTAGGAAAAAAGTAGAACATTCATATATTTTTTGTTTGTGGTGGTTTGTCTCTGATATGTAGGTGGTCCTTTGTGTATGGAATCATGATATGTGTGATACTATGGTAGTGTATCACAATATGGTCTACAAAATGAACGATATAGGCAAATATTACATAATGTGGTTTATGTAGTTCTCAGGGACTAACAAACAACAACAAATATAATGGTAGAATACTGTATGCGGGCTTTCTCTCAAATGTTGTATTGTGCTTTCTTCTCCATTTTTACATTAATGTGCGCATAACAAATATGTGTAGAAGGTGATATGCGAATAACTGTTATTAGAACAAGTTTTTATTACAATGATAACTACGAGAAGAAGATGATGATGAAATATGGGAGAATGGAAGCTAGCAAAAAGAAAAACTCCCTCACACGCGACTAATAACTACTTCTGCTACTACTGTATTTGCATTCTGTGCCAAGAAATGCGAAAGGGAAACCTCATCCCATCATCATCATGAAATTGAAACAAACGTGCGTGTGCAAGCATGTGTACTGTGTACCCAAGAGAGAGAGAGAATCTGAAAGGAAAACCAATAAAGAAAGCGAGGCTTTCCGTTTTGCTTTTTGGAATGAAATCGCGAAAGCTGTAATGGATACCTTCATTTTGCACAAAAATATATGCCTGCCTAGTCAAGAGAAAACGGCAAGCAATAAGTTTGCGTTCGCGTCATTCAAAGTCAAATTTCGGACATTTATGTTTTATGTGAATTTTCTCCCCCATGCCCTTTTCAGTCGAGGAAAACGAAGCTCAAGAAACTAAGAAAGGCTCTGCGCTCCATATAAGAAGATTGAGAATTTTTTATGCGTATAGGTTGTTTTAGTGGGTGTTGGTGTGGCGGTCTTGTGTCTTGGGTGGTACTGATGTAGAGAAAAACAAAGAGAGCAACAGTGCGGTGTAGGTATTTTTGTTCCTGAAAATTTTAAGGCGAATCAACCCAGGAAAAAAGGCAGCGAAAAACACGCTGCTTTGCTAATGTTGATTTTTGTGTGTGTATGTGTGTGGTTTGGTTCGTGTTACTAGACCAGTCAACAAAACAAGTTGTACGTACAAGCTAGAAAGCAAGACATGGTTTAATTTTCTCCGTGTGCAAAAAGAAAAACCAGAAGAGAATGCTTAACTGTAAGAATAATAATAATAACGGGTTTTAGCAAAAAAGACCAAGCAGAAAAGAAACCGCACAAGCTACCACCACCACAACATGTATGCCTAAAGAAACTAATATATTTCTCCACCTTTCGCCAGTGATTTATTGGATAATAATGAAAATCATAAATTAAAAGTTACTTTGTTGCTGTTTTGTTACTTGTTTGTTGTTGCCGTGTTTCGGGTTGAAATATTGGGCGGTTTGGATAGGTAGGTTGGTAGGCAGCTCAGAGAAAGCTTCCAGGTATCCTTGCTATATATTAAAATGTTTTAGAACTTTCGGTGCTTTTGATTATTCTTATGGATGCGTTCCAGTACAATGGTAAAATGGCAAAAAAAAAGTTATACCTAGTAGGGAAAAAATCCAGAATGGAAACAAAAATGAAGGATTATTAATATCTTCTCTGTTCAGCATTTTACAGTCCTTTTAATAGATAACATATACTACTTACTGAATTATGGGATTAAGATTAATTTTAGCGATAGATGCAAGTTATACAGAGACAATGTAATGTAAAGCTATCGATGCGTAGGTATTTTTAAACCAAAATTTTTACTGTTTAAAAATTGAGCGCAAGATGCTTTTCAAAAAAATGCATAACATCATATCAGAATGAAATTTACAAGCATTTTGAATTCAGGAAGTTAAAAATCTGTAGTAGGGAAACTTTACAATGCTCCAAAATGTTTCTCAAGTAATACTAAAACTTTTAAAAACACATTTTGTTGCTTTTATATACTATATATATAACTAGACTATTTTATGTTTACTGATGTTCGTAAAGACTATATATAGTAGAAGCAAAACAATACACGCACGTGCATACCCATTAATATTTTTTGTGCCTCTCTTAACAAAAAAGGAAAAGATGCGAGAAAATCTTAAGCAGATTTTCTTACACAGTATTATTGTAGTTGTTACTTTTCTTTTTATCTACTTTTGTAGCAAGTCTCTACTCCACCTACACTTCGAACTTGTAAATATATGCATTTGTATCTGGAAAGACAAAAGAACACAAATCTCTTTCTTTGTGACGATTTCCAAAGACTAGAGATGAAAATATAAAAAATCAGTAGAAGTGAATGCCCTGAACCAAAACTGCTTCTGTCTATTTCAAGCCAAGCAAGGTTGTCTGTTTATGTTTTTCTTCTTTTTAAAAACTTTTTTGTTTTTTGCTGCTATTCTAAAGATGTATTTAAATGCAGAAAAACATTCCATTTACGTTTCAAAACCTTCCAGACAAATTCACGCTAAATCTGCATGGGAAAAAGGTTTTCTACTTTCTCTCAACCATTTCCGTTCTTGCATGTTTGTAAGCGACTTATCATAATAACAATCAAGAATCGTGACCATCATCATCATGATAAGTTGAGAGAGTGAGAAACGCCATGTTTCGCATTTTCGCATTATCAGCCTCAGCTAAAGAAAGTAGTAGTAGCAACGTCTTCAAAGATTACTGCTAACATGGAAAAACTTTACGTCAATATTTAGCATCCAAATAGACATCTCTTTTACACACCATTGGGAAGTTGAAATGTGGCATAATAACCGAGGAGAAAACATGTACAAAACAGGCAGGACAGACTGACAGGTTGAAAACATTTTCACAGCTTTAAAAAACCTCATCTTCTTCCTTCTTCCCAGTCCTTTCTGTATTTTTATGGTTTGAGACTAGAGTTTACATGTGTATATGTTTGTTTGTGTATGTATGTGGTACCTAATTTCACTTTTGCTCAGGATCACTGTCAAATTCCTGAACATGTAGCGTCAGAGCAAAAATAGAAAAGTATTAAGTTAAGCTTTTACTTTGTAGTTTTACTCATATAGACACTCTCACCAGCATGCAAAAGCGTCAACTTGACAGCCTTTTATTGTTGTCTAGTCTTTATTCATTTTTCTGCTCCGGAAAATAAAATGCAAAAAGAGGAAGGAACGCAAAGAATTACAAAAAATGTATAATAAACGGAGGGAAAAGAATGCTGCAATATAGTTCGCATTTTTAGCTCCTCAACAACGTACCCTAAACATGCGGAAGTGCTACTTTTAGGTAGGTGTTCACATAAATAGTTTATACTAGCATCTATTTAATCAATGTTACATCACATCAAAATAACAATGGAAAACAAAAAAAAACTTTGATGATGGTGCTTATTAGACTTTGCAAAATCAGACAACATTTTAAAAACTATTAACACAAAAAATAAGCTGAAAAAGCTGAAAAACGTGCAAGGTTTTGGTTTTAAGGCTGTGAATCTTAAAGTTAGTATCATATGAATCCATTATGTGTGTTGAATATGTAAACAACTAAAATTTGACTACTGTCAACTGACCAAATCTACAACATCTACAACAACGCAATGTTTTACAATAGCATTATATTTGCTTTAGTGGTTATTAAGGTCGGAACAGTTGCATGCCAATAGTGGGCGTGATTGCTTCCCGTATTGCATTTCAGGTTTGTCCCGAGCACTAAACCTAATCTACCTTATCTTTCTACCAGGCCAACAAAACTGGTTTTATAGTTTCTCTTTTCAGAGCATTTTACCTTTATGTACACAGTACATACACATGATTATTCTAAAAAATAATCGCCCTTTCTCTGTAAACCTGTCTCTTTGCCCTGTATATTTCGACGTAAAAAGAATAGTAAAAATTCCAGTATGAAAACAAATGCGACAGAGTTTGTAAAGCTTATAGCTATACTGCACAGAAATGAAAAGCCAATAAGTTTGCTAACAGAAAAAGTGTAGCCAAAACTGTTTTAACAGGCCTTGTTTGAATATATTTAGCATGTTGTATTTACCATTCTGCAAGCATGTTATAAACGTGTCAACTGTCAATCTTGTCATAACTGTTGGCAAGCAGTCAAGGAAAAATCCTTTGATCGTTCCTCTCGCATAATATTTTATTACTAGCCAAAACATTTTTATTACAATTTTACAATGTTAACTCAACTCAACCATGTCTGCCTTACACACCATTTTGGCACTAGTTCTGTGTAATAAGGCATTTTTGCAACAAAGCCTTTTATTTGCAGAATAGTGTGCAAGGTAAAAATAGAATATATGACGAAAAATATGATTGAGTACGTGCGTAGGTACTAAGAAACTGTACGACGACTTTTGCCACACAAAAAGCTAATATTTACCCTTCTAGTTTGAAGCAAGTTGAAGTTGAAACCATTCATCATCAACGTTACATACATTTTATTATAATTTCGTTAGACTCTTTTGGCCAACCAGTTTACCATAACGTTTGCTTATATCGTTTATAAGTTGATGTTCGTCCAAAGGAATGTATAAATAAATAGAAAGTGAATTCAATTATTGTCAAAGACATAGTTTGGTATACTTTAACAGACACGCATATCAATGCATCATCCAACTAGCCCCCCAAAAAACTGATTATTATAAAGTACGCAAGCAATTTTCAATATCTCATTCATTTTAGAATTTAATTCGGCTTTTGTGCGCGGTGTGTGACAATGACAATCCATCAACACCAACACACGTCGACATTACTACAATAGCACTACTACGCACTATTATACTTTCCAAGCCAAAAATATTAAATGAGCGTGGAGAAAGCAAAGTCGCATAAATAAGCATATGAAATGAAACAGGGAGTCAATATGCTAGCATGACAAAAAGAAAAAAAAATGAAAAGAAACGAAACCTTATAACAAGTAAACTCGAGTCACAGTTGCAAAACCATTACTACTAGCTCACCCCGTAATTTAGAAATTTTCTATTTATATGCACACTTGGGAAAGGTATTTAGATTGAAAAGCAACAGAACCAGCATATTATATAGAAAGGATATTAACCTTTCGTTCTCAACCTATATAGAACCTAAAAAGCCTAGTCAGTCAATATTACTGTAATTCCAAGAAAGAGAAAATAAAAAGGAAATATTACATTTGCCTACGTGTAGTGAAAGAGCTTGAATTCAATCCAAAAAGAGAAAAGTCAATTTTTTCACTGAATCCCTCATCTGTCAAGGTGTGTATTTTTTTGCCTTGCTTGAGAATTAAAGAGAAAATATTATGCCGTTTTATTTCACCTCTTTGCTAGAGCAGACACTATAAGTTAGTTCTGAATGTATTCTATGCAGATCCACGTATAAAACTCATTCTTCTTCTTGTTCTCTTTTCAATTTTTCCATTTTTCTATGTACCACTACTGAATTTATACGAGCATGAGCTCCGACCATTCTCAGAAACACAAGAGACAAAAAATTCAATTTCCGGCCACTTTTCACAGGAATCGTGTAGCCAAGTCGTGGCATATAATAATGTGTATTGTGTTAGGTAGGTGAAAAATATTATTGGATCAAGATCACAAGAGTAAAGGCATGTATTATGTGCATGTGATGATAAATGTATGCGGTATGCGTTTAATATTGGAAAAGGACATGACAGGTCAGTTCAGGTATAAAAATATTGATTTGCTGCCACCACTGCTGTTCATTTCTATATATCTTACGGCATTTGAAAGAAAACCGTACAGGCAAAAATGGAATTTGTTGTTGGAGAGATTGTTAAATAAAAGGGTAAAAGTAGAGAAAGCAACTAACAATAGTGACTTTCACCGTCCGTCCATCTAGTAGCCCGGATGTGTAATGTCATCAAGTATAATATCTGCAAAGAGAAAGTCAGCCAACTTGCTGTCTGGCATGTTACGTTGCGTCGGTGAAAAAATCAATTTGATCAGCAGAGCAGAAGGTTAAAAAGGGAGTACCTAGCACTTGAGACGAAGACCACTCAGGGTTCACTTGATTTGACGAACGATGGGCACGGTTTTTATTGGCATGCAGAAATAGGTTAGGGGCAGATATTTATGTTTCTTTGCCTGGTTTCTACTTTTATCGTTCAAAAATCGTGTCCAGTGCTTAAGAATCAAGGTGAGTATGAACCCTAGTTTATGTGACGAGCTCGATTGAGAAATGTTCATACTCGTAAAGCGAGAAATCGTCACAATTCACTTTATGTATAGTGCTTAACTGTTTTCACTGCCTATCAAACTTTCTAAAAATTTACCATAAGAAACTCTTATGAGAGTTCATTTATTCATTGGTATGTTTCTTTATTCAAAATGGAATGTATCAAGAGAAATACTAGCCTTAGTTTATTATCCTTCTTTAATCTTCCAAACTATCACGACAAACATGCATAGAAATGCAAAAACCTGGTAGCCCAGTCAAGCCCACCCACCAACTGTGCAATTTATATATCACCAATGTGCGTAATTGCATTAGTTATTAGCAAATCGTAATATTTCTTACAGAAGCAGTCATTTTTCTACTGATGGCTTGACAAAAACCAGGATAAGTATCGCAAGTCATAGTAGTTTTATGTGAAATATACTATATAATATGTAACAAAGTAAAATACAACCTCATATAAATGGAGATATAAAAGTATAATAGAAAACAAGGCACAAAATTAAAATACCCGAAGGTTATGTCTTTGAATTAACTTCTGGCCTTTACTTGCGCACAGTTGATGTTGATGGTAGATTAATAGTACTATAATGTTGCAAAAATGTGTGCTTAGCACAGCTATTCACATTTTAGTGCAGGGCAAAAACAGGACACAGAAATGAACGGCTGGTGATGATGGTGGTGGTATTACCACCTAACACCTAACAAGAAGTTCGTGTATGCCAAGAAAATTGGGGAAAGAGTGTGAGAGAAAGGCCTGCATTATACTGTCCAACTGTCTTTTCTTACAAGACAGTGATTGATACACTGGAACAAGGTGGAAATCAATTTACTGCTGCTGCTGTTCCTACTAACTCTAGAACACTATTAAAAATGGGGTGTGCATGTACATATTATACACTGTTCCAAGTCGACATTTTAGAGTTGCTTTTATTCCCCTTTTTAGACTTGTAGCGGCCCTGTGTGCCTTTTCATTTTTAGTTTTTTTATTCAATTTTCGAAAAGTAAATGTAGCAACTAAAAGGATTAAAGAATGTTGTATGATCTGAGGTTGAACCATGGCAGTAAGCTTAGAGGTGGGTGGAAAGTGTGAAATTATAGGTTTTGGTCTGTGTCGGAGATTAAAGATGTGGTGATAATAATAGTGTACCCTTACTACAATGCTTTTCCAAAGTTGGCAACGTTTATATACCATCAGAGCAGCTACATATTGTTTATGCCAGCAAATAGAATTTACACTCACGAAAATGTCACCGCTTAGTATATGTAACAAATCATAATTATAGGTTATAAATTTACACCTGATATTTGTACCACACACACTAAACTGGCTGGCAGAGAGCATGTATAGTGCTGTGAAACTTGATTTGATATACACAATGCACATTACATTATGTATTTTAATAAAAGGGTTCTCTTTCCTTTTGTTTGTTCACAGGTATCAATTCAGAACTGACCCATTTGGCGGTTTGCCAGTTGGACTCTGAGTTCCAGGTTAAAAAAACTGGCATGAACCATACTATAAAGCAAATAGCAATATCCACTGGACATCCCCAATTCATCCCTGCTCCAACAACTTTCAAGTTTATAGTACTGTTGCCAGGATCAGATAACAAAGAGACCTTCATGTTGACTACTATATACTATTGAGTCGGAGTACAGAGCCCCAGTCCCTTTTCCAGATTAAAATCAAAACAGTGATACGACTTGCTTGTGTACGATTTTAAGATGATACGATGATGCATTAAATACAATTATAACAACTGTTTAATTAATTAATTAAAGTAAGTTTTAAATAAATGTATGCTCTAGATATATTGTGCATCAGGGTTACTGTTTGGATGTGTACGTATTGGGAAGAAAATATAATAGTTGGCATATATGAATTTGCATATAATAGGCAACATGAAAAAATAATCTTTCGCATGCTATACGAATACCGCTACTCACCTGGGAAATGCATAATATAATAGGATGATATGATCAATATGATGATTGCTAGTATTTACGTGACGTACAATTTTGATAATGTGTCACATGTACGATAACCAGACAAAGCGCTTTCCTCAAGAGAAATTTGAGAGTTTGACATATAGGGAGAAAGACGAAGGGTTTTAGAGGTACATACGAAGTAATAGGATATCCCACAAGATTAAGGTTTTATCGCATTAGCCCCCACTTCGGATAACTTGTATATTTATGACGTACCACAAAACCTTTCAAACCTTGGTTTAAACCATTTCACGTGGAAATATAATAAACAGTTAGTATGAATGTGCGTTATCTACAAATCGTTTCCCTTCCCCTTTTATACAATTGTGATGTTTTCAAAATATTATCTTGCTAAAATTCTAAAATAAACACCGTGAAGTAATTAAATCAAGTTGAGGAAATGTGGTCGACATAAGTAATTTTTATATGAACTTGTTTGAAATAATGCATCCAACAATCTAGAGATGCAAATATAAAAGTACTACACTTTAATACTTTTAGGCCAACGTTGTTTGTCATAAAGCGTATGAGATGTATATTTCCGAAACACGTTTTGTATAAAAATAAGCAAAGTTGAACAAAAATATCGTTGCTGCTTTTTGGGATATAGTAAACCTCATTGAGTAAATAGATAAAAATAGAAGAAGCTTACCACTTGATATTTAAGTAAAAGTAAAACTTTTCCCCACCCACGATCACGCGTAATATTTACATTTACATCATCGCAGACAAACACATTCCATATTCCATCCAAACAAGATTGAGCTAAAACAGCGTGATGCATGGAGGAATGGAAGGAAAGCTTGAAAGAAAACTCCGAGTAGATAATTGTATTATGTGTATGTAAAATAAAACGGGTAATTGAATACATATACAGATACATACAGAATACAAGCACTGCGGAAAGAAAACAAGCAGCGAAAAAAAAACAAGGCTAGCAAAATGTGTGAAATACTTAGTTTTTCCTTCGAGACTGGGAAAGGCAGACGACGCTGTAATAGGAGAAGTGAACAAAAAAAGAGAAAAGATTTTTATGTAAATTGACTACATGTTGTAACTACAACTCACCCAAACCATTTTAACCAGAGAATTGTTTCCGCTGCTTTAAGCCCAAAGACACATGACTATAATATTTCGTTATATTCAACATTATAGAGTTTGTGTTCTATCGGCGTATCATCCTAATGCTGATGATGATGTAAATTTAAATAACAGTGTTATTTCGTTTTATTACTTGCGCTCTTACTCCTCCTCCGCGTGATTTCATGTGTGTATGTTACTGTTAGTAGGCATTATAGTACACAAGGCCACCAAATACAATCATTCTTATTTAGTTTTAGGCAACTCAAGAGCAACATAATATGAAACAGCCAATTTTAGATAAGTTCAATGCTGCGTAATAGTAATCATTGTTTCGGAGAGTTTACAACCAAAATTCGGTACTCCAAACAGAGGTAAAGAGAAAGAGTTTTGTATTTTATGCTAGCTAAACGTTTTCTATGTAGTAAGTGAGGCATATTTATATTATACACGTAAATTTACAGAGTATATTATAGTATGTATAAGTTATATTAAATATTACTATCTTGTTGTTTCTAAAGTACAACCTGTATAAAATTAAGGAGAACACGACAAGCATAACATCGGACTGAGTTTTAATTACAGAAACGATCTATTTTATTTATCTTTCTCATCGTCGCAATAAGGAACACATAAAGCATGACGAAAGCATTTAATATAGCACATAAGATAAAATAATACACACAAAAAGCTGCAGGTTGTTAGCAGGTTACACACGAGATACTTCTACACATTGAGTTTTCAAGTAAATTTGAAGAAAAAAGATTGGGAAACTAGAAATAGAAAAATCCAACGTGCAATGGTAAACATAGCAAAAGATGCATGACTGCTTGTGTGTGTTTGTGTGAAAGTGAATCTCCACATTCCTTATTGTTTCAAGCTGTAAGGAAAAAAGATTGAGATGGAATGGAGAAAACTTGAAAAATGAAGAAAGAACTTGCTAGATGGGAAAAGAAAGTGTGAGCATAATGTAGTCATTTACATGTTAATTTACTCGTTTTACATACATAGTATACACTCGTTTGTCGTACTTTCACAAATAGTGAAGATACAAAAAGAATTTAGATAAAAGGTAAACGCCATACGCGAGGCAAAATTTTGTTGTGTGTATATTTAGGAGTATATCTTCGCAAAGATGAATGCATGCTATCAGTAGTACATTATTTTATTTACACGTACCTAAAAAGAAAACTGTTTTACTAAGGACTTTTGAATAATGTGAACTACGTAAATATTAGAGGTGTTAAGCACGAGTAAAAATATAGGGCAAATGCAGTTTATGAAAGTACGTCGTTATCGGTTTATGGCTTTTTGTTTCCACCTTGTGGTCGCCCACCTCTTTTCTATTTTGGTAGTATATTTTCTAGAAAACATGGCTGAATTTCATTCATTTTTCCAGACTTTGGTTTTCTGTTTACAGGAAAGGAACATAATTTGGAGTGCATGCATGTATAGGTAAATAAAAGCTTTTGGACTCTTTTTCATTGAAGGATAAAAATCGGTTATTTGATACATATATAATGCACGGGTATAACATTTTCATATTCAGGTTTCATCTAAAACGAAGTAATAGTTAGCAATCGACGAGTAACACGAGAAACACATTATATAATACATTATACATGCGAAAAGAAGTTTAATTAGCATTTGCATCTAAATTGAGTTTTTCTTTTTCATAGAAAACCCGAGAATATAATAATTATGTTACCACCTGCGAGTATTATTTTCATACAGGCGGCATGAACTAGATTCCTGTTGATGTTTGTTCCAGAAATTTTCTAGATAGATTTTGATCTAATTCCGTTGTAAATGCATAGACGGCAAGATACCACTAATGAAACAGTTTACTTGTTTTGTTATCAACTTATTCTATCTTGTACAGGCACATACACAATATTGGGTGTTTCTTTGCAAAAACATGCACGGAAATTACTCCCCGAGTTGAACAATCAGTTAGGCTAAGGCACACAAAAACAGGTTACTACTTTAGCTGACCAGTAGCAATAGAAAACTTATCATATTTGCATGTATGATGGCTGGGCTAAGTATATTAAAAACAAAGTAATGTTCCACATACACCATTGTCTTCATTTTATCGGTGTAAATAAGATATATACCTATACATCAAAATAGTAAGTTGTAACTTATTTAAGAAAGCAAAGGTTATTGTCTCTAAGCTTTAGAGTTTACGTTTTTTGTGTTGTCACTTGGACTGAAAACGTGTTCTCTAATTTTTACAAAGTTCATTTCTTTCTCTCTCAAAATCGGGACAAGTTGTTGACTACTCCCGTCACACCGAAATTCAGAAAACTCAAAGTAGAAAGGATATAACGCATAAATGTAATTAAATTTATAAGGACAATTCATACTTCAGATGGGTAGATTATGTACAGGTATTCTATTGTACACGTTACCTAATTAATGTGTATAGTTCTAGAGACGCTTTTTATTAAAACTTTTCACATACCCGATTCCTCAATGGTACGAATATTAAGCTACATAGTATAATCAATTATTATGAAAGTGTTAATGTCAAAGTAAAATAAGGATAAACCTACGCATTTTCATTCAATGTACAATTAAGGGCTTAAATGTAAAGAGTTTCTTAATACATTATAGTAAATGCTTTGAAGTTAAAAGCTATTGATACAAAAGGTCATCTCCTACACATCAAAATGTAAACAACTTGGCTAATTATAAGACTCTATACCGTGTAATTTACGTATCTAGTTTTCTGAACACTTTTCAAGTTGTCCGGAATTCCAAACGTACGTGAACCCTCTTTCCATCATCCGTCTGTGAAGGAATAAAATAGTTACAACTTCACCTACGCATTGTACACACCCATGCATTTGTTACTTAATGTGGCATGTGGATAAGGCGAATGAAAAAATCAGGTAATGTAATATTATGAGGATTACAAAAAATGTAAACAATGAGAAAGAATGCTAAATGAGAGTCAAATTAAGATTCAACTACCTACATTACCAGCAGAATTATTGTAATATTGTAAACTTGCTAGGATTTTAGTTCTAACCTGTGTACATGAATAGTTTGTAAATACCATAATAGCTACTAATTGTAATTATAATTACTATGCGAAATACCCCATAATACTTTTACTAATTATAATGTTGTTTAATGCAAATAAGGTGTTGGAGAGAAAAACACGTAAGCAAGCGGGAAAGTATAAAAACATGCGTTGTCAATGAATGGTTAAAAAATCTTTTCAAAATATTACTGTAATTCCACCAGCAAAAGCGTGAATATATATTTAAATAACTACAAAATAACTATTTACCTTTATGTATTTACATGAAATGTGTAAATAATTACTGCGATTTAATAATTTTAAAGATTACCTTGTACAATGTAAAGGAAAGTAAAATTATGATTAATAATAAAAGCTGATGATATGGATGTAAAAACCCTTGTTGATTATACTTTTAAAGTTATTGCTTGTAAAATCAATATACATTTTTTAATCAAAAAGCAAAGTTCATTTACCCAAACTCGAAATTGTCGAAATTCTCGAAATACTAAAGCATCAAAGGCAATTTTGTGTTAGACGAACATAGGTACATAGTACCAACTTTGATCAAAGAAAGCTGAAGAGACAAAACTACTCTACACATGCCAACGTAACTTGGCTGTTTATTTTCATTGTAAAATCAAGTCACGTTCACCTTTCCATGAACCTTTTCAACTGATGCCTCCACGATAATAATGATGATGCTACCGACTTTCTACGACGATGATCTTTGTCTTGCTGTCATATGCTTATGTGGCGCCTAGCCATTTCTCTACAGTGCTGACTACAGAGAGATGACTGGGCATTCATTGCCTTTTGTTTCTTTAATTAAAGTGATGTGTTTTGCACTTTAAAAAGATATTTGCTGACTTGACTTGTTGTTCTCTTTTATTTTTATTCTCTGTCTTCCCAACTCTCACCCAGACATACACACCGAGAGGAATACCTACCTATTCACCTTTCTTTACCATTATACCAAATTGCGTCCTTCGCATCAACATTTCATCTAGTGAAAATAAAATGAAAATTTAGGTCACTTATAACTATACATCTTCAACTCAACAAGAAGAAAATGCCCAAACTTTTTTTTATATATATATTTTTACACTTTCCTGCTTTCTCCAGCAACGACGTCGTTTTCGTTCTTCTCTCTTGCTTTTTTTATTCCATTTATTCCACATGTTCTTCCCCTTCCAGTCTAAATGATACCCTTGCCTACTCTAACTCGTTTTTCTCCTCTCATGAGTTACAAAGACGATGAAGACCATACTACACCATATCAAAAAGTCCTATCATCAACATCATCATCCACAAGAAGAGAAGTAGATATGAGTATCAAGCTAGTAAAACTCCGTTTCGTAACTGAATACAAGTCGTTTGTGTCTGTTTATATGAATGACTGCGCCTTTAGTACAAGCTTGTTAACATTTTCTTTCGTTGCACATATACTTTCACCTATAGTGAAAGACAACAAGCTAGTCAGCCAGAAAGCAGAGAGCAGTAGTGGTTTCAGTCACACTTTTCTTACGGCACTACAAAACTAGCTACACGTACGTACATCTGACCAGCAGAGCTACTTAAGAAGAGAAAGTTGACATTTTCTTTTTCTCGTTTGCACCAAAAATACTACAATGGGACTTTTTTGTGTGTGCTCTGATGATCATGATCTTGCTGCTACTGCTACGTTCTACTGTCACCCTACAAACTCTGCTAATTACGCCGAGAATGCCTGGTAATTGTTTGCTGCATTTTCTCCAACAGAACGCTAAAACGGTCGTATCACTTTACTATCATCATGAACAAAGAGTACTAGTAGTTACTTATGCTAACGCTACTGTATCAGGGAATGCTTATTGCTTATCATCATTACAAAAAAACTCACAGTTCTCATTAGAAAGAGGACTTACGATGACACAGATACTGTGTACAACAACAAAAGTCATGATGATCATGTTGATGACATAACCCAAGAAGAAACGTGTTTGCTTTCTTTCCTACGAAAAAATTCGGTGCCTCTTCCCTCCGAAAAAAATACGACTAGATAACATGATACACTTTTGTAAAGAGAATATCTGGCAGTAAATCAGAGCGTTTCTTCATACAAAACGTGTAGAAGAGATAGAGAGGAACGTGAAAACATAAAATTATTGCATCTTATCACATGAGCCATAATGTCAAAACATTTCAGTAACTTCAACAGCAAGTAAGCAAGCATATTATTAAGTCCGTGTACATCCACACTCGTTTGCAACAGGCAATGGCTTAATGACATGTAAACCAGGCAAAGTAACCAAACGAATTTTCTAGAAACTCTGTCATTTTCTTTTGAGGAGGAAACAAGAAAACCTGAGAGAAGGCAACATTTTAATAGGCTTGCAACACGTAAAAATGGTTCCGCCCTCACTCTACTCCATCTCTCCCATTTTTGCATTTTTGTTTGCCATTTGCATGCACATTGAATCTGAGGGAAACAAGAAGCACAACTCAGGACAAGGCTCTTGTCTCCTTTATACATCCATTCACCGGTCGTTGCATTTCATTTTCTTGGCAAAAACAAACAATGGAAAATTGGCAAAAATGTCGACGATGATGATACGCCCAAGCCCAATTTTTAGA
The DNA here is from genome assembly GCA_029691765.1 of Entomobrya proxima. Lineage (NCBI taxonomy): Eukaryota > Metazoa > Arthropoda > Collembola > Entomobryomorpha > Entomobryidae > Entomobrya > Entomobrya proxima. The sequence goes on along the minus strand of CM056172.1, from coordinate 24,904,526 downwards.
CAGTCACGTAAACGAACATGTACGTTAAATGGCGTATTGTATTACTTTTTTCTTGTCTGGTGATCATGTTCTAATCACCGTGTCGCTGCGTGTATAGTATGTTATGTTTCGTACGGGTACAATAATATTATGTGATGTGCATTTCTACCTACTTAAGAAACTGCATTGTGTACTATTCTTAGATATTGTTAAAACACTTTTAATGTTTTGTATACATTTTCCTTTTTCAACCAGAGTGTGCCGAGATAAAGAAAGCTACCTCAGTCAGTCGTCAGTATTGTAGAAAACCATCGAGGAGAATAATGGGTTGTGTACTTTTCCATAAAAACGCCTGGGATGACGATGGTGATGACGATATGATGATACTTACGTTTATGTAGTACAATGGGAATAAAATGTAACGACTCTGCTGTTGCCGTTGCCGGTTTCGGGATTGAGAGTTGGGTATGTGTCCGCTAAAGAGCAAACTGGGACACAATAATAAAAGGATGGAACATGCATGCAAAATATATAAGACATCAGTAGTTCAGTGAAGGAGGGGAGAATGCGGAGTGGTTGAAAGAAACGCAGGGCTGGCTGTTATTACAGGATAACCGCGTAATGCTACTTTTATGCTAATGCAAAATGTTGCAGAAATTTAATTGACTTTAAAAAATAGCCCCAGTGGTAAAACGAAAGGAAAACCAGTGGAGTGAATGTGTAGTCCAGTAGTAGTAAGAGTAGTAGTTGGGATGTGGTGGAGCAAATGGCAATTTTCGAGAGGAAAAAGTTTTGCACTGGTGTATAATAATATAATGTGTGTGCGCGGAATGGATTATGTGTGCGGGTTGTTGTGCCATTTTGAAGGAAATGAATGAGCAAAAATGTGAAATCGCAGAAAGATGTTGCAGCTGCGTGGAAGAAAAATGATATGCCACGTTAGAAGGGAACTTTGCTGTATGAAAAAGCATTTGGTAAGAAGTTTTTGTAACGAAAATGAATTGAAACATGGTTGCAGGTTTTCTAGGCTGAAACGGACGATTTATTTAAAACTACGCATTTTTAAAAAGTGGTTTTGGAAAAGAAAAAGAGACTTAGAGGATGGACTCTTTATAGCCAATACTACGATGTGAGCCAATTGGTTTTTGGTATAGCTAGTAAAGTTACGTATAGTACAAAGTCAGAGAGTTCTTAACGACCATATACAACGGCCCCATATCCGTACGCTGGATATCCATAGCCATACGTCAAGTATTGTGGGTTGGGGTTTGGTCCAGCAACTGGGAGTGGGCTTGCGGCAGCAGTGGCAACGGCAATGACCATTGCGACGAGGAGGAGGACAGCGAACTAGAAATGTGAAGAAAAAACAATTTCTATGATATGTTTCTACTTTTAATAAATTTTTGAAAATGTAAACTGAAATCTTTTGCTTGAAAACTTACAAGCTTAGACATGTTGGTTTGGTTTTGGATGTGGAGTACCACGAAAGAGTTTTCAAGATTGTTTGATTTGTTTGGCTTTGAAAGCAAGTTGAGACTGATGCCGATTGACCTGTAGTCCAGACGTATTTATACTGATTCTCGTCCCCTATTTTTTATTTCCAGACCAAATTTATGCGTGCTCTACGCTGGATCATTTCAGTTTGTAAACTTTGTAACTTAACGTAAAACATATGCCGGTATGCCCCATCATAATAATATGCTGCAGATTACATAATAATAACAAAACATAGATTTAGTCTGCTCCATAATGACAAAGCAAAAAATCAACAGTCATGAATTTTATTGTTCCCAAGAAGTCAAAAAAGATATTGTCAGAGTAAAATGGGAAAAAAATGAAGGCAAAAGTGCCCAGAGCATTTTCTAGTCCATAAAAATCCCACCACATGGGCACGCTCGAGTTTACGACCACCAAACAATCATAAAAAGCCAAGAGTTAAAAGAGGGTCTTCTCTGATCTTCTGGAATATTTTTTGTGGACCGGATTTAGGCAAATCAAAAATTGTTACATCATCATCTTCATCATCATCTGTAACGTTTTTGTTACATCTTCTTAAATGGACTCTATTATTTGCTTGGCGTTTGTTTTGTCGGTTGGACAAAAAGAAAAAATCTGATATCAATTGTGCTGTCATTATTGCATAGACTTATATTTCACCAAGTGTAAATTTGGTGCATGTGTATACGTTGAGCTTGTCAAATAAATTGGCACTACAGGATGAATATAAGCTTTTTGTCATTGTTTTTGACAATCAATGCAAATAGTACTCCACGTCTTGTTTCCGAACGAATGTGGAGTCCACAGTAAAATTGCGAACTTAAACAACGCGTCAGATAGGTACTTACCTAAATACAAAATAGATTTCATATTGCGAATCACACTGAACGTGTATCTTGCATATAATGGGGGCTTTTTGAGTATAGTAGTAAGTAACGCTGTGTTGTGCATACCAGCATTAGCGTAGTTTAGTGACCAAGATTTCTGCTATATTATCTTACTATTTGTCGGACTGACAGGCAAGCAGAGAAGCAAGATACTTCAAGGTCAGTTTTGAGTTTATAGGTACTCGAAAGAATGTTGTGCGTCTTTTAGGGTAGCAATATTGAAAGTTTATGGTATTCGTGGTACAACTTTATGAACAATTATCCGTCAATCTCCTGCTGCTGGAATGGATGTGTTATCATGAGGGGGTATTTTTTCTCTTGTGTTTCTTATTTGGACTGAAAAAGTAATATTCGAATATCGATGGGACTTTTCAGACAATGAATTCCATGTTTTGACGGTTGATTGCAATTTATTGATTGAAAACTTGCGAGTCGACTTTTGATTGCAAAATAAGTTAGTAGAAAAATCCAGAAGAAGAGTAGTTGCGATAAAACGAATAATGTGAAACCTGGGTTTAGCCTTAGAGGATACAAAAACATAATGTGCTGCATTAGCATTACACGTGTTTGAAATCTGCAATTTTATCCTTTAGAATCGTCTAGACCCGAAGAAGTTGTCTAAATTATGGGGCTTAACCAAAATTAAACTAAACTAAGTCATGCAATAGTATTGTAAGGTATTCTTTAGTGCGTTGTAGGAGCTAATCGTAATGACGCTTAACATATAGGGGGACCTCATTGGCTTCGTATAATATCAAATACAACCTCCTAAAGCTTTCATAAATTCTAAACATCAACTTATTATATAAGTCCATGTAACGCTTGTTTTAGGTGCTTTTCATCAACAATAGTTGCTATACACTAATACAGATTAATAAATTTTCAATTAATCTATCAGTTATCGAACATGGGAAAAGCAACGGCAGATTAGTGTTGAAATACAATAACAACGGAATACACTATTTAAAAGGATTTTAATTGAATCAGAAATTTCGGAAACTTTATGCGTGCTACATTTATCGTATCAATATTACTTAAAAGCATTTAACAATTCCTATTAAAATAACTGCAACCGTTTACTTCTGGCGTTGCCACTATGGGACGTGATCAATGGATTTAATGGTTTCATTATTTTGCCTGAAGACTACATTACTACATGGTACTTTACGTGTGCACAAATAGTTCGAATTCGAATGACAGGTAAAGATGGAACGATAAATTTTTTAATACTTTGTCAATAGTTTCGATAAGTATGTAGTTTTCAAAACGTATGAGAAAACAGAAATTTCCCTTGTAAATGCGAATCTATAAATCAGAAACGCTTAAAACATAATTTCAAACATCCAAACAAAAACAACTCTTGCTTAATAACCTTACCTAGGTATATCTATTTACTTGTAAAATCTTACTGGAATTTGCATTTTATGAAAAATTTTGTGCATACACTCCAAGTAACTTAATCGAACGTCTGCTACTTGGCACGTTTGGACTTGAAACCATAAGTAGCAGTCGTCTTGGTTCTGCTTGTACGTATTTTTATTATAAGTATGCCTCGAATTGAGTCTTTTGTGAAGCTGAATCATCTTAGAACAGGTCGACTTAGAGAGCATGACCGTGGCCAACAAAAAGTAGTATTTAGTATGAACCCAGTATGCTCACTGTCAGTTTTAAATGAACTAACTCATGATAACAATTAACGTTGCACGCAAATCACTCGACATATGAAATGAGCGATCCTTCAAAAAGCAAAGACATCCCATTTAAAACTGAAGAAACTGAAGATGATGCTGGTGCCATTAACAATGACAGGGATGAAGCTGGTGTCACAAACAATGATGGGGATGAAGCTTCAAATTCGCACACAAATCCTCCGATTATTAGCACAGAGGACAAAATCAAACGGAAACATATTCCACCTCCACCACCAACCCCAGAAGAGGGCAGATTGGATCCAAATTCTACTCAAGCACACGCGCCTAGAACATCTTTTGATTTTGCAACGCCACTTTTGTCCCTAGCTTGGCCATGGTCCAGCAATTCCTCAAGTGGTAGTAGTGATGGGGGTGGTGGGTCAACGGGTTTTCAGAAAGAACATGATGCAATTCCTGGAACGTCGGGTACAACAAGTCAGGGACATACCGGGTCAGCGACAAATGTGTCCACGCCAAAGCCGCTTTTTGCCTGGCCTTGGTCCCACCATGATTCTCAGCCCGCAGAGGAATCAAAGAAACCCGTACGAAATACAAGCCAGGTACCCCCTATGGCTTCGGATAACGCTAGTGGTACTCCACATCCGGAAGAAGCACCACCTCCACCTCATCGGAAGCCTCTGATAAGCTGGCCTTGGTCACATCGTGATTCGATGCCCAAAGAGGAGACGCAGCCACAAAGACACTCCACCACAAACGCAAGTCAACCAGCAAGCAAGCGATCTAATGCGACGATCGCAACTCAAAAAAGGGGAACCGAAACTTCTGCCCCTTTGCAAGAAATAATGCCACCACGTAAAAAACCCTTAATTTCGTGGCCCTGGTCATCCGATAAGTCACCTGTGGATTCACAGCCACCCTCAAGACCCAGTACTGCCAGTGGAATCTTGAAAACACAGCAAGAAAGTCCATCTAAATTTCCAAACCCATTGGCAAACATTAAGTGGCCTTGGTCTAGTAGTCAATCAGCACCTCAATTGAGTAGTGGCAATGAGGAGCCCCCACGTAGCCCCTCTGACCCTAAACAACCAAAAAAATTTGCTAACCAAATCGCAGACTTTGCTCGCAGGAATCTTCCAGACAAGTTGCTCGCCATGTCTCCTTGGGCAAATAAACCGGAGGACAAGGACAAAGCTTCAAAAAAGCCGGAGCCTTCACAGAGATCTCCACCTTCTGTACTCCACAAACCCTTACCCGATCGTCAATCTCAAGTTTCCATTAAACCAAAAAGTCCCGAAGAGTTCAAAAAGATTCCTAAGCACAAGGCTCATATTTCACCCAGCCATAAAAAACGCTACTCACTTATTGATGAAACTGATCTTCATCCCAGTTCAATGAGTTCTTCTGCATCCTCCTCATTTGAACCTGAGGACAGTTTCACACTGATTAACGAACTGGAACTTTTAAATGTCCCCATACCCGAACACCTTCGGGCCAATATTAGGTCAGCCAAGTCTCCAGAGTCGAACTGGGATACTGCCTACCAACATCTTGCTGCTCTCGCCGCGACGGATGAGCGTTATCAGGCAATACCTATTCATGTGTTTAGGGAAATGGTGGACCATCCGGGTTTGCATAGTGACTCTTCAGAGGGTGATAGTCGCGTGCCATCCCTCATGAATTTGACCTTTAATATTCCGGATGCAGGACGAGATTCCGCACTCCCCTTTATGTATGCTCATCGACCTTTTCGTCAACCCAAACTTGCAAAGCTTCGTGAAGTACATGAGGGGGGCTCAAATCCAGACATTTTCCAATTTGATCCCATTCGGGTCACTTCTACAGAGTGGTCAAATATTCATCCCGGAAGTGAAACGCATCTAGCGGTTATCAAGTGGACACATCCAGAGCCAATTCGGGCAGACCAGCCTCTTCTTCCGCAAATTGATCCATTGGTAAAATACAAGTTGAAAAGATTAGGAAAAAATCGTGTGACACCAGAAGAGTTGCTACAGGTGCAAAAGGAAATTGCATTGGGTGTAAGTCCTAGTGGCAGAAAGTTGGACGGCTATAGTAGTGGTAGCGGTGATGAGTGCGTTTATAGACGAGTGCTGTGCAAGAATGATTCAGATTTTGACCTAGTACAACCTTATGTAGAAACCGGGTCAGGGGACAAGTGGCCACACCCTTTTCTTCACTACTGGAATTGGAAACGAACTGATGAAAACGCAAATGAAAATTACCTGCGCTATCAAAGGCCGGACAAGGATGACTACTTGGCGAATAAAAGAAAAATTGCACTAGAGCTGGAAAGTGATCCTACTCGAATTCCATATCAAAACTTGGGGGCTGATGACACTGACTATGAAGATCCTCTTGGACCACTTTCCGGAACTCCAGTATCGCGGGTTTTTGATAAATTGTTTTTGAAATCGCCAAAATATCTTTCTCGTCGTGGGGCGGCCAGACATGGAAGTGGGAATGACGAAGGGCTAGATGAGGAGGATCCGATTAATCGTCGCTATCCTTACTTGCTAATGGACCAGTACAGTAAAACGTATAAAAAGTACTACCACTTTAGGTTGTTTCGACAAGCACAGAAGCGTAGATTGTATCGAGCATACTTGGGAATATTGGGAAAGTACACAAGCACATGGGCAACAATATCTTCGGATCCTGTATGGTTTTATGTGTGGAAGAATTTCCTTCGCCGGGTGATTAGAAGGATTCCTCGAAAGTTCAAATTGTGTAAGGAAAAGGATGTGGAAACCGTGTTTTATGGCACCTTTGCTTCCTTGTATGCTACACAGTATATTATAGAATACGATTTGTTACCGAGCATGGATGACCCAGTGGCGGTTTCGCAGATTGCTTTGGAACATGCTCTAAAGTGAGTTGGATTTGAAAATTTTCCAGATCAGCATGATTACCCAGAGTCTGGGTCCCAGACACTTCATCCGATTCGATTTTATATTTGTAGAATTAAGGAAGACTTTTTTAACTATCCTAAATCCGGCATGGGAGCGCCAAAAGTGGATTATGTGAGAATGCAACGAAGCAAAGACTATGAAAAGTACATGGAAAGCATTGGCTTGTTATGTCGATATCAACCAATCAAAATGCCACCTCGAGTGAGAAAAGCGTTTTTTCTGAGTTGGTGTTTAATTTGAAGCATATATGCTTTACGATTCCTAATTTAAAAAATGAGATATGCGAAAAATATTTGAATATTTTTAAAAAACCTTACAGATTACTTTAATATATTATCCATTCAAACTCAAATCCGTCGGATTCCTGAGAAGGAGCACATGACCTATTTATGGGAAATGAAAAACTTTTGGGGCAAAACGAAAGGTTTGGCAGGATTTATGGAACTAAGCTTGGAGGAAATTTACCACGGGATTCTACGTTGTAATAGGATGCATCCCACTAAGCAATTGAAAATGTTTGAAGAGCACCCCACCAAAGGCCTACCGAAAGAGATGAATCCTTCAAGACTCAGTTTAGACTGGCTTGACCCCAGGATTCACTTTGCATTGAGTATCGGTTGCAAGTCGTGCCCTCCCATTCATTCGTTTTCCCTGTATGAGCAAGATTGCCAATTGGACGAAGTGGCACGCACCTACGTTCGCAGTAGAGTAACAGTGAATCTTGACTATAGGGTGGTGACACTCCCAATTTTATTCCTATGGTATGAAAAGGACTTTGGAAACAACAAATTCATTATGCTGTGGTATTTGAAGCAATTTATGCTATCAAAAGATATGCTCAAAGTGCGTCAGCTTTTAACATCTGCAAAGCCCATAGATTTCCGTTACGAAAGGTTGGACTACGAAATAGATCACGTTGTTCGAAGACATCCACCAACCAAGTGTGAAGCATCTTCCCGCAAAAAAATCATTCCTTTGTATTGGGGTAGTAAATTTTAAGACTGGGGTAAGGTTCCTATATAAAATGTTTTTAACGTGGTTTATTTTTAATTACTAGTCAACAAGAATCAATGTAGAGTGAAGTACTCGATAAAAGTACAAGTGCAGGATTTTCAAATACAAACATGTGTCTAAAAAGTAACGTAACGAGAATAAAAAATATAACAAAAATATTATAACGCGTTGCCTCTATGTTTGTTCATTCAATAAAAGGACTGTGCTCTGGGCTTCAACAAGTAAGCCTGTCCCGTTTGCGTGTCAATAACTTGTCCTGTTTTCCTGTCCAAAACTAGCATCGGCAGTTCTTGGGATTCTGCACCTTTGCTATCTCCTCTGAGGTACACTGGAGCAATGTTCATGTCCGCCTCCTGACTGGACGCGGCTGTTGGAGAAACTCTCTTTGATTGTTTGGATCTCTTTTGCTTGTTCTTTACACCTCCATTGTTGTCACTTTGTCGTTTGTGAAGAATGGCCACATTCTTCTTGTAGTTACTGGCACCAGGTTGATTTTCATAGGAAGGAACTGACTCGCTGTACTGGCCCTATATAGGGGAAAAAAGGATGATTAAAATAACGAATAATGATTGTTTCATACTAAAATGGCAGAAATGAAATTTGCTTACATGTCCACCACCACCACCATCATCGCCGTGACCGTGACCAGCATGCTGTAAAAATAACAGAAATTTATCATTAATTTTTACTTTATAAGAATTTTATATTAGTTTGGTGTCTGTCTTACATTGTAGTCCCAATAGTGCTCTCCATATCCTCCGTACTTATCTCCCCATTTTACCTGTTTACAGACAATGCAATAAAGGTTAACATTCATATCTTGCAAATTTCCCATCGGATACATTGTTATGAGTCGGGAAGAATGCTGAAGAATGAGTCCCATTCACCAGGAAAAGAATGTTAGTCATTTAGTGTAGCAGTAGAATGCAAAATGCAATGGATGATGTAACAATTTATGTAAGTTGGGTTATGTAACAAATTTTGTCAATTCAATTTTTCAATGGCTGTGTAACATGCAGACAATTTCGCTTAAAAATGGAGCACGAAAAATTGGGATTTAATGACTTACTTTAGTTTTGAAGTTCCAAGCAGGTCCATATTTCTCATACCTTTCCTGGAAATGGTAATCATTCCCCCTTCTGTACCCATACTCATACTCATCGTATCCGGGATTGTGCGCATACCTGTTTTTGCCATTTTTGTATTACGAAACAAAAAGGGGCAAAACAAGAAACGAAACAAGAATGCACAATTTTAGTAAAACTCATTTATTTTTCCAATAACTCGCATACCTTTCCTTGCTTTGTGTTTCCATCAACGCGTTCATATCGAACTTCCCAACCCTTTGGAGTCTCTTCTACATGCCCTGCCTCATATTTCCCCGGGCCGTGTTTTATAAGGTATGCATCCATATTCCTAAATTAATTTTCTTGCCTTGTTTGTCTCTTTCTTTCTTTTTCTATCAATTTTACTGACTCTCATAACGTAGTCACGTATCGTTTGATGGATGTAATATTTAAAATGGAGAATTTTGTTTATTACCCGTTTTTCTCAAAATCGTAGTGTCAGTTTTAACTTACGTGAAATATTTGCCATCTCCATGATGTCCATGATGATGATGCCCCTGCCCGCCAAATCCACCGCCACCACCACTTCCATCCATAAAACCGTTGTTGTGCTCATGATGATGATGAGTTCCCGATTGCTGGTGATCCGTGGGAGAAGCTACAGTGGGTCCGTGTAAAAGTCCCACTTGCTTTGGAACTCTCCTACCTGCGGCTACTGTTGTGGCATAGGAGGCTGCGGTTGTTGGTATGCCTATCGAGCTTGCTAGCACTGTGACTGGCGTTGGGACTGAGGACGGGATTCCGACAACGACCACAGCAAATATATTGACTAGAATGGCGGCCGAAGTGAGAAGGCTGGGGAAACCAGTCTGTGGGTTTCCACCCTCCCATTTTATTAACATACTGGAAACGTAGAGAGGAAAGGTTACAAGGAGATATGCCTTCCCTGCTTCCTAATAGTAGAAAACAGCAACAACAAACAACAACCAACAAACTGACAACGACCCACACAAATCAAACGATCAAGTCTCAGTGAAGTCATTTTGCCTTTGGGGTGGCCCCTTTTATAATAATAGCTTTGATCATGACACGCTTCATTGCTTTCTGTATTTAATAATCTACAAGAGAACAATCAACACACAACTCCAACGGTGAAAAAGAAATCACACTGATTAGGAAAAAAATGATAAAGCCAGAACGCTATGTAATTTCTGACAGAGTCAATTTGGCTCACTAATAATTTAAATTAAAGCTAAATAGCATTTTACAGTAGCTAATGTTGTTTGCTATTACATTACTAAAGGATTTTGCATTTCATAAATTCTCCATTTTGTGATTCTTGTTGAATGAATCAGGAATCAAAATATAGAGTATAAACTGACAATAAGTCGCTAATTCTCTTTTGTAAGTTAATTATTATGAAAATCTTAAATATAGACCTGCTGCTACTGTTGTATGCATTTTAACAGTAGTGAGAGCGTCGTTAACGCAGGCGCAGCAAAAAAGCGGAATTAGAATGCAACCAAGCATCATTTCTCATGATCCAATATCCTGTCGATTTAGTAAAAATTATGCTGCTAAGCATTTAACCGTTTTTTGTTGACGCTTGCGCTGCTGCTGCGATGTTGTCTGAAGTGGTGTTGGTTGATGGTGCAGTGTCAAGAACCAAGCACAGCGCTACCCAACCGTGTCGTCATCATGCACTAAAAGAATCAATCGTGTGAAACCATTTTAGCTAGACATTTAAAAAGCCAAAAATATATGTAGTCATGCTTATGATGAGAAGAATCCCGACTGAATTTGTTGACTTTGTATAGTACATGCTTTAAGCGTGTAGCAGACTCATTTTAAGCCTTGCGGTGCAAACGATCCCTTCCGATTATTGTCATGCTTCAGCGTGAGATTTGCATCTATTGAAAGCAAAAGTGGAAGGAAGGAAAGGAAGAGGGTGATGATGATTGGGTTTAATATTAAGAAAGTTTTTGAGCTTTTTATCTATATTTTTTACTTGTTACGGATTGAACATGCATTTTGCAAAACAGCAGAACCCATCCATCTTTGTACTCTTTCAGCACTCACATTATTCACAAATGAATTATTTCATAATAACAGCTACATATAAAATCATTCTTCTAGTCTGTCTACAAAAAAGTGATAAAAACTGAATTTCACAAAATTATTCCTGCAAAGCGAGATTCAATAGGATGACAAGAAGTAGAAGAGCTGAAGACAAAAGATTACGCACACGCTTAAAAACACTGTTCCCTTGATGTTGGAAAAATTGTAAAAATCAAAGATAGTGAGGTCGACGACTTCGAAAAGATGATTGTGTATTATCTAACTGCTTCTGTTATACATGTGCAGACAGAGCTATTTTTGCATTTTACAGGGTGTACGTGACTATGTAAAAATGGACAAGTGCCTACCATTTTGAATTTAAATTGCATGCATGCATGCAACGTGCATAAATGTTTTATGCACTTTGATTTGCATCTTCTGTAAATCATGCACAACTTTAACTAATATGCAAACATTTTACAAATGTATTCCTTCATAAGTTGGTGGTGACATAATAGAAAATTGCCAATTTCCTTTTTGTCAAGCAATATTGCAAAAACAAGTATAAAACTAGACCACTTCTAAAAGTAATTTTGAGTTGCCATTTTGCATTCTAGACTTTCTACTGATATTTTTATTCTCAAAACGTTTTTTTTTTTACTTTTTGCAAAAGTACTTTTCTAATCTTCAAAATCAAAAACTACCTGAATCCAAATGTAAATTATTTTTTTGATTTATTCGAAAAAGATTCACGTAACTAAAATGTGTATATGTAGGTAGGTATATTAACATTTGAAAAATGTACAAGTAGGTCCCCATTCTGGACTCCATTCTCAGTTCACTTCATCATAATGATCTCATCTCCCCCATTTTCTAAGTGTATTCTTTTGTTCCTTCAGGTGAACATATTTTGTGTAGCTACCTACCTAAGTAGCCAAACGCCTTTGCCGTACGCTCTCTGCCAGAGGTATCCACTTTCAGTGGTGTTGTAGCAGCCATGTAGCATGACTATGACTGTCAGCTAACAAGAAGTACCTTTTACTTACCTTATGCCCATTTTTTGAAGCAGGACCATAAATCAAGGCTAGGTGACAGACAGGGCATTAGAAAACCACGCTGCTGCGCTCTCTTTGTTGTTCCAGAGAAGAGAAAGCAAGAAAAACTTCCAAGAGGACCTTGACTGACTTGCCACTTTTTTACCTTTCTTTTACTTGAAAAAAGGTTCTCCACTCGCCTTTCTCCTTTTTTGTTTCCCTCTTTCCCATTCTTTCTCCGGTGGTGATTTTTTGAAAGGAAAGAAAAACGGTCTGGGAACCCAGTAAGTAACACGGGAACGCATGACATCATGATCATGACGATCATCATCCTGATGGTCCATATTACGTTTTCCTCTGTTTTGCTTTCATCAACAGCAAATATATATGAGAGAGGAAAACTGCGACATGCATTTTCTCAAAGAGCGCAATGCACCTAATATTTTATGTGCATTATAAATAGGCTATTTAAAATAGCACATTCTTATATAGAAATATACACACTAAAAACAGACTATGCATTTTCTTGTATTCTTTGTACTTTAAACACAAGTATTTCGTGTTCGTGTAGGCCCGTTATAAACAAATAAAAAAGATGTATTTTATTGTATAAAAATATAATGTGAACCAATTCTACAGAGTATTTAAGCCTATTTACCTACCACTACTACTTGATGTTGTTGTTGTCGGAATGAAACAGGAAAAGAAGGCAACTAAAGCCGACGTTGACACCAGAGGGAAAACCAAGAATCCTACCTTTTTCTCTTTTCGCACTCTTTTGTGTTTTCTTTTCACTTCTTTATGAAGAAGTTAAGGCCCAAAGGAGCTCTAAGAAGAGGAGGAGCAGGGAAAAGAATAGAAAGCAGATATAGCAGTGTAACTACGACGGAGAATGTGCAGAGGAGCCACGTGAATAAGGCGATGGACAAAGACGAACACGTACCTTAATACCATAACCATACCAAAACGATAATAGGGAGATGGAAAATGCTTTTCTGCTTCCAACTAACAGCAAAGTACAGGAAGGTTGGCTACGCTTGAATCAAATTGTTATGGAACTTTAGTATTTTTCAGAGCTAGTAGACTGAAGTTGTATGGCTTTGTGCCGGTAGCATGAACATGAGGAAAGGGTATCTCGCCTGTAAATCTTATAATTGATCATGCCTGTCTCCGAGTTTAATGAAACTGTCCAATTGTGAAAATTCCCCAAAGGCTTTCTCTTTCTCTCTAAAACACTTTGTTCGTTCTCATTCACTCAAATAATAGCATCACATTGTTCGTGTTCTCTGCTTGAGACAGCAGTTCTAACGCTCACTACTGCTGTATTTGCTGAAGGACAGTAGCGGAAACGACGATACAACAGGTTCGGGGTGTTTAAAGATACAAAGGATTGTTATATGGCCGATGAATTGGTGTATGCTTTATATGGGGGCTATGCTGGGTTATTTCAGCTTGACATCAGGAAAAACTGAGACTTCAAATAGAAAGGAACGAAAAGGCATTGTGGGAGAAATAGACTGATACTAAATATAAAAGAACGGAAAGGTTTAACTGTACAGACATGTGTTCAATAGAATGGAGAATCCGGTTTGAACAGTGAACGAAAAAAGTTTTAATGCTAGCTCAGAAAATACTAGAGGTGGAAATAAAAAGGTACTAGTAGTTCTTAATATAGAAGGGTAATAATGCTAATAGGAAGTGCTCGTAAAACGATCTCAGTCGCGGAGGAAGGAACACTTTCACAGATATATTTACTGTTATCCAAAATGAGTACTTAAAGAACCCAAGTGATTACTGATGCAATGTCGATTGGGCTAAAATGAATTCAATGTTTAGTTTGGAAATCCTCTTATCCTCCACACACTTCTCTGATAGGCTTGTACCAAGTTAGAAAGAGATTATTTTAACAATTCTTGGAAAAAAATACAAAGACTTTCATTTAACAACTTTAATTGGTTTACAGTAGACGTGAAAATTAGCATGTCAGAAGCCCAAACGTAACACATCAGCATATTATAAGTTCCCGTTGCAGAAATATGCTGAGTGAATGTAAAAGTTTTGCAAAGTTTTAACTTAATGACAAGACTTAACAAGACCAGCTAGCTACTTAGATTTTGTTTTATTACTACCGAAAATAAAGATATTTATTTATCAAGATATTAGCTCTGAATACCTTATAATAGTGCTGAAAGTGCAACAACAAGATAAATTGTAACTACCAACATATTATGAACTTTATACGAACTAGTATCTAAGTACTAGTACCTAACATAACGAAACAATACATTGAAACTTTTCAAAAAGTACAATACAAATAGACCTACAATACTTGAACAACACATAATTAATCAAAAACTTATGGGATATCCGATATCGAAAACACAAGGTAATTTCCATTAGGTACACAATTTATGCGAGTTTAAAGCAAATGCATACCTATTGGCACTTTATCATCGTGCATCATTTCATTCAGCCACTTCAAGGATTTACAATATTTTCTTACTCAAAATAATACAATCTTGATCGTTTGAGCCTTTCTGGGTTTTTGGAATACTTGGACAAAGTCGACTGAGGAATTTGATACAGATTTGAGGCATCGCTGAGTCTTCCTCCACCTAAAATCATATCTAATGCTTTTTTCATGTTGTCCCCATATGGTGCAGGTCCATTTGGAACCCAAATTTTCCTCCCTGAAATAAATTACACAAATATTTAGACTGCACGAAATTCAATTACCCTACAACTACATAACGTCATAAACTCTTTCGTTCCTCACCATTCTTAGTGCCACGACGTAACCCTCCTATTCCGGAAGCCACTTTCCGACATAAACTGTTCATTAGCTTTGGGTTAAGCTTTCTGCTTCTCTTTGTTCGTCTCTTCTTTGGCGGAACACCTACCAGTTCAACAATAATATATTGATTGAAATCTTTTAATCATCTTCTAGCATAATGTCACAACATATTACATGATATATCAAATCTACTTACCACTGACCAAGGACCCATCTCCATTTTCGAACTCGTTGGCCTACAAAAATGAAACCATTACACAATTTGTTATATTGCAAGTTATTTTTTGGAGTGCTATAGACATGCATTACCGCTTGTGAAGACGCTTCAGAGGGAGTTGCCGTTGATGTATTCTGCGCTGCGTTCTGAATCTAAACATAAAACAAAAACAAGAATATTATTTGAACTACAAGAATGTACTTACTTACATTTAGTAATTGTTGGCTTAATGTTAAATTTGATTTGTACCTCTTCCGATAAGTCATTCGCAATTTCATCACCCGTTTCGTCACATGCACTCCTTCCTTCCTCAGTGCCACTTAGGTTCAACACAGTTGACTGCCCAGTAATCCCAAAGTCCGAACCCGCTCTCATTATTCCCATTCCTGTGGTTCGGCTGCTGGATGGAAACGATGGAGGAGGCAATATGGACGGCGTAGTCATTACCTTTCCAAACCCACAATACCCAGAAGTAGCACCGGCCATCTTCGGAATGACCTCATCACCCTGTTCCTGTCCCGTCGACGTATCATTTCTATCATTACTGTCACCAGTTCCACTCAATCCCTTCACATTCAGCTCCACCGCAGCTTTCAAAAGGCTCGACATTTCCGCCTGGGTGACCTCCGCCTCCCCGTTGTACATGAAAGCCAACAACGTTTGAAGGTGATGAAACTTGATACCATTTCCCAGGTAAATTACTGCTTCCGGAGACTTGGTATTTTCCAACATCTGCGCCAAATTAGGCGAGAAAGCAGAGAGAATCGAGCGGTGGCACTTGATCAGGTGCCCTTCGCATGCCAACGTGACATCCGAAAACTGACCAGTGGTCAATAATTTGGAAGTAGCCTCCATTAGCACCTTCCCGTAGGAGTTCCACCTGAGATTAAACTTGGCTTGGTTCTGGTCATCCATGTTTACTTGCTGGATAACCCACTTTTTAAAGGAACAGGTCGAACACTAATCAACAGAACAGTAGTCAGTGGCCTAGCACAACTTAACAGTTACTCCGACAGACAATTTAATCAACTTCGTCACAATTAGCACACTCAAGTTATCATTAGCTATCACGTCTGGTCGCAAGTGTCAATAGATGTTGAGTGTTTAGTGCTCGTATTAGCCGATACATCGGCTATATATCCAACATCTACATAATAATATGGTAAAAAAGCAAGTCGTCGCTATTTATTATCCAAAAAGTGTAACTAGTCTCTGATTTGCGTAATCAACCAAATAATTTCATATTTATTTAAATAATTTTAAATGCAATGTGGACCAACGCTCTACTTTCAGAACATTTAACTTGGTATTAAATAAGGATATTTCTTTATGAAATAAGTTCATGCAAGTAGTAACAGCAAGTAAAGTATGGTGCATGAAGAATGATGCATAAGAAATGGTCCATGCAATGCAACGTGACTCTCTAGCAAAAATGATTGAATAATCATTCAACCAAAAATGAAATGAATATTATGAAATACATACATTCTGGTCATCTTTCTGAAAAGTTGGCATCTGCTGCACCTTTTTGTTTTTTTTACTTTTAGAACTATACATGTACTTAAGTTGCTAACCCTTGTATTTATATTCGTGTACTAATGGGAATGAGTGAAAGCTGAAAACTTTTTAAAGATTGAAAATAAAGGAGTTGAAATATGAGCATCACCGCAATTTTCAGGAGAAATATACGTGTGTTGTATAGCATGAGCTCATCAAATTATATTGCATTGCAGGTTTCCAATTTTCATGAGAAATATGGACAGACAACTAAATCATTACTTTTGCTTTCCTTTTTGCCATTATTCGATTCGGTTCAAGAAGAAATGAATGGTATGAAAAATTTTATCATCAAAGCAACATTGTTGCACTGCACTATGATAACTGTACAAAGTACGAATGAATAAGAACCATTTCTAGAGCCCTACTCTTACGTATTATACTTTCAGAACCTTCCTTGTTCGTAGTTTGTGGTGATCTATTGAACAGAGTGATGGTTTCAAGAACAGCACGTAGATCAAGCTTGAACAAGAAGAAGACGTAGTCGTTTCCATTTCCATCAAACATGACAAACTCATTCATTCATTTCATCATCTTTATCTCCTTCAAGGGTTTTTATGTGAATGTGGGTATGTATTATATAACAAGGCTGAGGCAACCTTAACCATTTTTACAAGACCAAAATATTAACGGTTACTCATCCAATAGAAGAAAATAATACTGGATGGAACTCATCTTCTCGTCAGATGAAGAACATCTGAAATAACCGTATAAAAATATAGACGAAAACTGGAAATTGGAACCTTATACAGTGTTATATAATAATGCGTTGTTCCAAAGCCCCATTACAAAAACAGGTCTGGCGTCTCTGGAGATATCTTACAAAGTCATCATCATTACCGTTATACCGTTAAAACGAGCATTCTTCCCAGGTTTGTACAGGAGAAAAAACTTTCTTTTTGGTTCAACCTTCCCTGTTCCCTTTTCCAGTTTTGCCACTCAATAAGTCAATGTTCGGCGAAATGCGGAGAATTAAGTGAATCGAATGAAGAAGGAATCGAAAATACCAAAAAAATATATCTTATTTTTTACCAACCATTCATTCTTAGCCATCTATTCACCTTTCTATTTTCTGTTTTTCTTCTCGTACCTCATGTCATCGTTATTTTTCCGATCCTCTTATAAAAGCTGGAAATTTTTCCTTTGGCAAAAAATAGAAAAAAGAGAATGAAATGAAAGTGACTTATCATATGGACAACATGATCATGTAATGATCATATCCATGCTATTGGCACAAATGTACTGCACTCGTCCTAATGTTTCCTATATATTATTCATGCAAAACAAGAATAAAACTGCGAGTAAAATTCACCAATAAGTCTCTTTTGACCGGATAACGAGCAGAAAAATCATGAAACCTAACAGCTTTTTCACTTTACTTCATTTTTATGTAATGCTTGTTTGCGCCTTTTCATATTATTAGTATACCGGAAGTATAAGGTGATGCAAAGTTGTTTTCACTGTTGCCTTTTTTCTTGTCTATTATTTCTGACTGAATGGTAATAATATTAAGGAATAATGCTCTGTGGTAAGTGAATTTTATGATATGAGTAAAGCAAAAAGAAATCATTTGTCTTTTTCAAAAGAGAGGGCAATAAGATACAAAAGGTAATGCGGCTGTAACATAATAAAATATATTTTTCAAACTTGACCGGTACGCGCAACTGAACATGAGGCTGACTGAACATTAAATATCAATGTACTACTCTAGTTATTGACATAAATCAAGAGAAAATCTTACGCTACACAATATGCATATGCTATTATCAAGAAAAAATAAAAGTGTGTGTAGTAAGCAATAATATTTTACGTGCTATATCATTATTTTTTAGTTTTTATTTTCTTTCAATTCCTTACTCTCGAATTTTACTAGATAGCCAGTTGACCAAAACTTACAATCAGAAATTTTGAAACATTATAGAAGTGTCATGTTCAATAAAATGCTGTTGTTAAAGAGTAATATCCAGTCTAATAGTGATGCATACATGCCTGCTGAAATGTATTTGTCAATTTCCACCGTTTGCCTTAACATCCTTTCTTTACAGCCTTAGCAGCCTTTGCAGGATTACAGCTTTGGCATTCCTTACATCGAGCACAGTATATTTTCTTGTATTTGTCCTTCTCTTCTTGAGTCATTAGCCACCATCTACGACCACACTCTCTGGCGACACAGTACATGTTTCCACCGTACTTTTTGTACATGTCCATAAAGTAGAGGAGGAACATATTGGGTTGACGCCTCTTCCTGTTAGGGTCTCGTCGTCGCCTCTTCTTGGCTGCTCCTGCACCGCTACCTTTACCACCGCCACCGGTTGAACGACGTTTGGTGGGCCTTGGTTTGGTTTGGACCTTGGGCTTGGGTTTGCTGGACTTTCCTCCGCCAGGTGGACATACGCACTTGGCCATTTTGATGAGTTACGTCAGTGGATAACGGTAAACGTGGTGAGGTGGATTGCTGAAAAAATGTTTGAGTTAGATCCAAATCAACGGGTTGAAAAAATGTGAAATTCTGCTGCTGGAAGCTGGAGCTTGGAGATTATTCTTGGGAAACATTCTGGATTTATTTGCCTGCAGACTGCTAGCCCATGCAACCATGTCAACTTTGGATGCATCCATAGATGCAATTTTCTGGGTCCTAGAAACTTCTATACTCGACCAAAGCCAATGCTGAATGCTTTAGTTTTAATTCGCATACATGGTTTCTACTACAGAAAACTACTGAACTACCTCATCGTATCATTAACATTGCATTAATGCAATAATCAAGTCTGATGGCACCGCGTCTCACAGTGCCCCATTTTTACTCATTTTACTTGTTCTTCTCAAAAGAAAGGGCATTGACTCCGTCAAGTAATTCTCAATCTTTTTTATTCATGTCGCATTCGTAAACGCACCCTGCATTTTAGAAATTATATGGCTCTTTCATTTTATTTCGATAAAGTATACATCTTTATCATTATACATAATTATACCTACCAATATCTCATTCCATAATGCAATTTTGCACACAACCCAACAATCCCGATCACAGTAATGAACTCGTATTCCCAAAGACAATTCCCTTTTGAAAGATACTGGATTGTTGTGGGGGTTTCAGTCTCAGACTAGAAAAAAAACTTTCCAACTTTTTCTTCTCATCTTTTTTATAGTTACTTCCTCTTCCTTTCCACATAAATCTACAACCTTTCTCCACTTCAGTTCATTACTCCAACCAACACCAGCAGCTTCATTTGTATTAACATCAGTAGCATCTTTACCACAACCACCATTCTTCTTTCACTCCTCATGTGTAAGAAAGAGAAAGAACAAAGAGAGCACATTGTTGGTCTGGTCTAATCAATACCATAAGCAACTTTCTGGCTTGTTCTTTTGCTCCATGAAAGTGTGCACACTATTCACGTACGCAGCACATCCTTCACAATTTCACAACATCCAAAGTTATTCCAGCGTCACAAAAAGGACCAGTGGCAAATGCCTGGAGAACTTGACAAGTATCATCATGATCCCCTTCCGTGTCGTAGTTCTCTACATGTGCTAGACTGAATTTTCTTACAGTACTATATAAATTATACTTTTCAGTGTTTTTATTACGTGTAATCTTTATGCAGTGCGTACGCACTTTTATTTGTGCTTGATTTATCAAATGTGCGTACGTGCATCTTTCTTATTGTTCCTAGTTCCTGCTCTTGAGTGAAACAAAAACTCCAAAAGCTTTGGGGAGTGTGACTCACTAAAGAAATTTCTCTCACACTTTGCTTTCTCTTCATTTTGCCAATTTTACTTTTTTTTCTTTTGTTTTTATATATATAGAAACCCAAAGAGAGAAAAGTGTGCGCAGTTATCATCGTCATCATGAGTATCTTCAACATTCAGCATCAAACCTTCGTTTTACAACTTTTCAAAATGCTCTTTTCTAAAATAAGTTATTGCACACTGGCACAGCAGTAGTAGCAGCGGAGACGAAAACAAAGTGAAGAAAAGCTCACCAATTCCAACAACTTTTTACATTTTCCTTCCTGAGATTTTAGTTTGAGGGTATTAGAGTTTAAGGCAAAGCCTGGTTATAACAATAATATGATGAAAGTAGTAGTGCACTCCTATATACTACCGATAATTACTGACAACGAGATAATGAGAAGGAGGCCCATGTGTTTCAAACTCGGCACGAGTCCGTTCATTGCTCTTTTATTTAATGGATGCACACACGGCATTGCAGCACACGCTTTTTGGCTTTTCACTCACTTTGTTTCAAACAATGGGATGAGAACGAAGGGCAAGTTTAGAGAAAAGGAAAGGCGAGAGCAATCAAAGTAATAGAACAAACAGTAAAAGCCATTTACAATGCGATGCAGCAAACTGCAATAAGTGGCAGTGGCAGCAGGAGCGGTACGTTTCCCCACATGAAAGGTAGTGAGTTGCGAGAAAAGCAATACAATCAACAGTGAGAAAATTGAGAACAGTGCAGCAGAAAATGTAGCTGTTTTTTACGTCTCGTAATGACCCTTATTACTTTAGTTTTTCCGTATTTCCTACTTCGATTGCTTTTCTTTGCTATTTGCTGCTGCAACCAAATTGGAATGTTGGAACGAAAAAGGCCAACAAGAAAAAGAAACTTACAACTTTGGAGAAAGCAAAGAAACTACAAACATTTGTTTCTTCGAAAGTGAAGTACGCTTTCTCTTGTGACTTGACTTGTGAGAAGGCTTCAGAGTTGCAGCTTTCTAGAGTTTTTTAAACAGGAAATACACGTAATCCTATTAAAAGCATTTCCTTTCCACCTTGCCTTATCAGAAAATGACTTGATTTTAGTTTTGCCCAATGCCATGCTAACTGGTAAAAGTAAAGGAAGGCTGTGTAGTACTTGTAATAATAAGAACAACAGATGCGGTTACTTCACTGTTTAGCAGCAATAAAATCCATAAAAGTAATCAAAGCAAGAAAGAAGAAATAGTAGTCGGTGAAAGGAATCTTACTTTTCACTTTATATTTAGATTGACCAGGGCAAAATGAAGGATAATGGTATAACCATTACCACACTAGATGCATATGCACTAGATCAATGTAGGAGATCACCGTATACCTAGAACGTGTATTTAGCAGCTGCATGTGAAAACCAGTGGTGCTCATGGACACAATCATGGCTATGGAAATAAGATGATAAGCAAAATGCGCTGTCCAACTCTAGAAGTATTTTTTACTTTCCTGAATGAAAGCTATTTCGTTCAGTTCAAAAATCAATCACACCCACAACCCAATCAAACTCACCTAATTTTTTATTCCATTCTTCCAATTTGTCACGGTCCGTGAATCCACGCTTCAATCATTCATTTGCTTTCCACTATTAATATTTGGCTCCCTCTTGACAAAATGGGTAAATGTGTGTGTCCGCCAACCAAGGGTTCCAAGCCCACCAAGTCTCCCAAGAAAAGCTCTGGCAGTGGTGGTGGCAAATCCAAGGGCAAGGCTAAGGCTCTTATCGTCACGGGAAGCAAAGGGAAGAAATCCTCCAATAGAACCGCAAACATGTTCATTCTTTACTTCTTGGATATGTTCAGAAAGTACAGGGGCAACATGTACTGCATGGCTAAGGAGTGTGGACGACGATGGTGGACTCTTCCCCAAAGCGAGAAGGACAAATACAAGCGAATGTACTGCACTAAATGCAAAGCCTGCCGAAGTTGTCGACCCAAGAAACTCTAAAGTAAAGGAATGACGACCGAGCTGGATGAACCTGGAAAACCACCAAACCAATATACACATATAGAACCCAAAATATATTGATTCAATTTTCAAAATTTGCAAATAATGTAAAACGCAAGGAAATAATAAAAGCAATTGTTTGCTATAAAAAATGATCAATTTGAAGCCGTGATTTTGGTTGTAGTTTGTTCTAATCTTCATTTATTTATTCTATAAAGTCAATTTAACTGGCATAGTAGAAGAATTAAAACCATTCGTAACTTTCTAGATAATCATGAGTATCAATCCATATCGCATACGTAAACCTCCGCATAATACTTGTCTACCAAAGACCTACTACTGTTGTCTACTTTTAAGAAATATTGCATTGATTTTACTTAAGGCTTCAAATTACAATATTCAATTCTAACAGTGATCGGGGGTCTGGTTCACCGAAATTTTTCATTGCTTCATTATCATTATCTCATTAAATTTTGTATTTACGATACATGCAAGGATTAATGGGATAATAATAATGAGCAATGAGCCGCGCTGGTGAACCAAACCCCGGATGAATAATGTAATTTTTCGTCGCCTTGCATTTTGCGCCTACTTTCATTTTATACATTTACTAACAGCTCCAGTAAGGAAACACAACTTACTGTAAAGGTAGGTGCACTCTCGGGGAATATCACATTGAGTTTTTTGCTATAAAAGGCAATCACATTAAACTTCACAAGATGATTTGTTTCAATTCCGTCGTTTCATGTACGCGGCGGTTTAATTCTTGCTGCCTACTACTACTACTAAACAATATTCCAAATTGTGTTAAACAAGTTTTCACAAATCATGCAAAACCTCACGAATAGAAAGCAGACAAAAGAAAAGTCTTGCTGTTGATGGGATTCTTGTGATATTAAACGAAAATTTGTTGGATACTTGTTTGTCTCTCAGATAAGTCAAAGTCAATTTCGGGATAAATCAAGGAAAAGCGAAAATCTTTTTCACTTCCATTATTTCCATTTCAAACCTTCGTTTTGACACGTTTCAAACTCGGTTTGTAAGGTTCATTGTCATCCTACATTCTCCCTTGAAATTTTCAAGTTGAAAATAAAATTTGTGCATTATTGGATTGGTACTTCTTACTTTGCTTGCACATGGCTTAGTAGAATATACATGCATCATCACAGCCTTTAAAATGGTTGCGGGATGTTAAAGTTTTTACTATAGCCATACATTTCTTCTTACATACATTCTTCATTTCAACAAAAAGTGCATGTAATAGAAAGTACCTACACACGACACACATAGATGCGTCCGTTCGCCATTTCCATGATTTCTTCCTTACAAACAGATTATGTCATTTCGTGTCAGTTGGCGGTCTCCACTTTATTATCCTGGCTGGCCTTTCAGCTTATATATTTTGCCATAACCGTAACGAAAAGTCATATTACACATCAGCGGGCACTGGGCATGCAACCCCTTAAACCCTTGCCATCATCGTAAACCTTGTAGTTAATGTATTGCCATCCATTTAAAACTTCAAGGTTTCTCGTGCAATCATGTCAAATCACTCAAAAGAGCGTTGAAACATGCTACACAGTTCCATAAAAATGTACTATATAAACGAATCGACTGGAACAAAAACACGACGACGACTGTCATCATAATCTTCTTCTTCTTTACTATCGTTCTCATTCATGCAGTCAAATGAAAAGAAAAGCAGCGGCAGAAGTACAAACAAAAGCATCAAACTTACAAGAAATATTGCACCGTCATTCCTGTCATCCCGTCACCATTTCACCATCATCAAAGTTAGCAAACCCCACTAGGAGGGTGCACAAAAAGATGTTTTATGCAGAAAAATATACAAGTCACAGAAGCAAACGTCATCCATAAAAGTACAAAAATAAAAAATAAAACAACCATTTTTCTTTACTTTCCTTTTACATTTCCTTTCTTCCCAAACTTTCTCGTTATTCAGTTTACTCAGATACCAGCCTATTTAGCTTACATGATTTGCCACTATACTACTACCACCAGCGTCACCACCAATGCCATTACATACATCAATGGTAATGGCCTCGCCAATTTAGAAACTTTTTTTCATCTTCAGCCATTTCTTTTTTGTGGCTTAATAGACGATCTCATTTTCTATTGTCACAGATGAAGGAATATGCTCATATCTCTTGTCTAGACCATTTTTGTTGTTCTGTAGTAGAAATAGAAAATAGTGTGCCTATTCCATATTTCTCTCTTTTTCTCAAGTGGCTGAAACTAAAATAGATTGGGAAGGTGATGCAGAAGAATGCAAAGCAAAACATTCTTAACAACAAATTTTAAGATTCCGTTGTGCTGGGGTAAAAGACAGCAAAAGTTTACATTTTTTGTACTGGCAAAGCCAAAGTGTTTTCCTATTTTGGCTCGTAAAGTCGTAATAAATTGTTGCTGCTGCCGATGTTGATGTTGGCTGGGAAAAGTTCTACACGAGACACGCAGACAGTGCGTAGGTATACGTTTTTTAAAAGAATTATATACAGTTTTGCATAAAAACGTGCCATTTCCATGTCTTGGCAAACAAGCCAGAAAAGAAATGAGAGGGTAAGGAGATATTGAAACTTTGAAAAAGTGAAGTGATATGACATGGTAAAGAACGAGATATTATGTAATGTACAAACGAGCACGACTACACAATGATGGCGACAAAACACGAGGTGGAATGATGTTATGGTGTCTGCTGCAACAGCAATGCGGTGTGCTGCTGCTTCTGCTGGAGCAAGAAGCAAACTTTCTTTCAATTTTTTCATATTGTTCAACAAAATTCCTCTGGTTCTTTTTCATAAGTGATGATACTGGCTGATGATGATCATCAGTATCCTGGTTTTCGTCTTCGTGACTGGGATATATATGTCGCGCACGTTGAAAAAGCGAAAATTCTAGCGTTGTTTTGTTAAAGGAAATGAAAGCAATGCGGAAGGAAACAAATTTGTTTTGGGACAGTGGTGCGACTATGGTGGCAGCGGTAGTAGCGGTTGGTGTTCAAGCAAAACAGATGAATAAAGAACACTAACACAGCGACATGCAAAAAGACAGCGGAAAGAGAAAGTTGAAAAGCAACGCTGTATGAATCAAGGAAGGATTTTTAGTGTGTCATTTTGGTGGTGGAATGCGTACGTACATGGTTTGTTGAAGTGGATGGATATATAATAGCTATGAATATATGAAATGAATGAAGCGACTCTTGCTGTATAAGAATGCTTGTGTTCTTCAGAGAGTTGATGCTGTGATGAGATGAAACAAGCATATTTTCTTTCTTTTTTCTTCCCTCCTTCCCTTCATCTTCATCTTGTTCCCAGAAAACTAAAAAGCCGGCAACAATCTCATTTTCATCTTGAAATGTTTTTCTTGTTATTTTCACGCAAAAGTTGGCTTGGTTGGGCAGAATGAAGGGAAAGCAACAAGGAAGGTGGCAAAAGAGGAGCCTGCAACAACAGCGTACATGTCTTATGTAGGTATAGAAGAAGGTATAGTAGCAGCAACACAGTACAAGACTCAAATAGATAAGCAACGACATACTATGAACCACTTTTTCATTTCTTCTTCGTCTTCCATCGCCCGCTGTAATATAAATATATTGAGCAAACAAATCTCTTCAAAGAGAAAGCAAAAGAACGCCACTTGTACTTGTCTCTACTTTTTTGCCTGGTTGGACTAACAACTTTGCAGGAGAGAATCTCCGGGAGATAGAATACCAAAACGTAATAGCATTTTATGTAGCCTGTTATTGCCTTGCTGATGTTATGTTGCTCTGTTATTGTCATTGATGTTGTCGTGATGTCGTTTCCTCTTCTGCTTGATGCTTCTGTAAGGAAAGGTGACGTGCCTCTGTTTATTTTATAGCGGTGAAGTTTGAGAGTAAAAGGCAAATGTGGGGGAGAAAAAAAAGAAGAAAAATCACAGAGTATAAAAAGGTTAAAGAAAATGTGAGGGGTGACTGTTGTAAGTTCACCTAATATAGCTTTGCAAAAAATGCTACACGTGAGCAGTAAAACAACCGTGGGAAAAACCATGTAAAATGTTATTTTCTTTCTTGGATCACTTATTTTCTTGTGATGTCCATTTGTGAAAGAAAAAGGGAGCAGCGGTAGGCAAGAGAGAAAATTGCATCTTATTTTAGACTTTTGCTTTTTGCCTTCAACTGTCATCTTTTTTGTTTTGATAGTGCACTCGTGCATTTGATTCTGGTGAACAAGAAGCAAGGTTTCTCAAAAAATATTTTTTTTACTCAAGCGGTTCTAGTTTTCTGCTACAAAGAAAAGAACTTAAAGGTGAATGGGTAATTTGAAATGGATTTTTTGTATTATTTTTTACTGCACAAAAGTACTTCTGACGGTGAAAAGCCTTATGTATGGCAAAGCAGGAAACAACGGGAGATCTCACGTGTAAACCGTTTTCGGGTAATACCACGGATCAGAGCACAACAATGCTTAACATTGAAAATATAAAAAGTTGGGTTTGCTACGCTGCGTTTGGTTTCTTGAGAGTGCAGTAATAGACGTGCTTAAAAACTATGTGGGTGGCTTGACAAAACAGTGTGTGCTGTGTTCAGTACAAAGCACCAGATTTTGTTTGGTTGTGATCTTATTGGTTCTTTTGGAGTTTGTAAAAGTTCAGCAAAGAAAGAAAATCGAAAGAAAAAAAGTAGAAATTACTCTCTCCGTGGCAGGGTTTTTGGTTTAACCCCATTTCAGGAAAATGCTTACGTAAACTTATCTTTAGAAAATAAAATCCTTTCAAATCTCTGCTCCCTCCTTGTCGTTCTGTTTTCAGCAACATAAAAATTATGTTACGACGAAAATTGCAACAATGCACCGTGGTCTTTATTTTGGCTCTATACCTTCTTTTGATCTGTCATCCTCTCTGAAAGGATACCTTGGCTCAAAAATGGTTTTAGTTCCTTTTGTGCAAACTGGGATTACGCTTTCGTGTTACATAAAACTTTTACGGTAATGACAAGCAGTTGGAAATAGAACAGCATTTACTTAATTGATTAAAATCATTTGACAAAGTTCTCGTTGATTTTTGAGTGCTTTAGTGGGATTTTCCCATTCTTACACAAAATCCATTACCAATGCATGTATGTCAAAGGTGTAAGAATATAT
The DNA here is from genome assembly GCA_029691765.1 of Entomobrya proxima. Taxonomy (NCBI): domain Eukaryota; kingdom Metazoa; phylum Arthropoda; class Collembola; order Entomobryomorpha; family Entomobryidae; genus Entomobrya; species Entomobrya proxima. The sequence continues at coordinate 24,877,002 of CM056172.1, read as the reverse complement.
GTTACATCTGTTACTGTTACGTCCACACTTTCATTGTGAATATTGTACCGGGGAAAGTGATACACTTTTAACAATTTGAATAGCACTAGGATATACGGGAAAAGGAAAACGGAAGGCATTGTGAGTACTGAGTACATCATGTGTGGAATGGAATAATATGCTTCTGGCTTTACAAAAATTCCCCAGTTTCTGTACGACAAAAAATATTTGCTTGAACAGTAAATTAACAATTGTAAATGCACAGCATAATGTACGTGTTATCTAATCTCCATTCTCAGACCGTGTATGTGTGTGCGTCGCGGAATTCCAAAATTCCATTCAACAGCATTTAATATCTAATCTCGCAGTAGCACAACCAGCAGTCGCGAGCAACGACCAACATTAAAAGGCTTCATAATGATGATGCATGCTTAAATGGATGTTCACTCGCACTACATTATTAGTAGAATACACATACCACACAGTAAGTAGTGCATTGAAATTTAACCAGTTCCTATCTCTCTGTTCTCTTGCTCATCGTCATTATGAACAATATTTGGCTTTTCTGGATACAAATGAAATAACCTATATTCAAAATTGGTTGAATATGCAATATGCGTAAAGACATAGAAAACTGTTAGAACTCGGGGTTTGTTTTACAGAGAAATCCAAAGGGGAAGAGACGGAAGACAGTATGTAAGGCTTTCCGCTTTGGTTTTTAATTGCTCCAACGGCAATTTACCATCTGTTCACCACCACCATCAACCAATACAAAAAGGACCAACCAAAACCATATGGCATCATATCGCCATGCTAAAAAGAATATGAATGAATACTTGTACAAAATGTATACACATACATGCACAGGAGAAAAGCTAAAGTGAAAGTAAAATGCAATGAGATGGTAAAAGCAATCTTTAATGGTTATCTTTCGGTTCGGTTGGTCCGTTCTCCAGAGTTTCCTTTTCTTTCTTTTTTCTTCTTCTTTTTTTCCAAGTACTATCTGGTGCTTATGCACAGTTACAAATACGACACGACATACAACATATATATGAATGCAATATTCCAAAAGCTCGTTTTTGTATCCAAGTTCTCATTTTCATATTATTATAATCCTTTCTAGCCATAAATACATGCACCCATAATGTACACCCGGAGTCTTATTATGTAATCTACAACAACAGGGGTTGAGAGCAGCAGCGTGCAGTAGCAAGAGAGCCTTTTAAAATAAATTTCGAAAATAATGTTCCGCTTTCTTGAACATCAACTGAAGGAAAGCAGCAACCATGTAACTGGAGAAAGTACTCACTTTCTCTTAGTCAGTCTTATTATCATCTACTGAGCTGTGTTGTGTAACCATTCGGCGAGCTATAGACATGCAAGTGCCATGTACACACATGTACTCCCACTTTCATATGCTTCAACTTTTCCAAAAGTACTTACTCCATTGTTTCCCGAAAAAAGCAAAAAGAGATGCAACCCTAGAAAAAGGAACTAAACTTGTAAGGAAGCGAGTTAACTTGGTTAGCAATTCTGTCCAATTTTCTGTTCTGTTTGAGCACTAACAAAAGAGAATCCCATTTATTAGTAGATTTTATATACGTATAACGCTGATGCCTTTGTTGTACATACATTCTCTTGGAAATGAATCGAGTGATGCGATGACGATGATGACCACGCTACTTTTGTGAAACCAAAGCCAATTTCTTTTAAAACAAGGACGATGCGATGGGAAACGAGAAGGACACTGACTTTGTCTCTTCTTTGTACTTTAAATAAAAGCTCAAGGAACATTACTTTATCTACCAGTACAGTTACCGCAATGACCAGTAGAGTAGTGTCATCATAGACATTTCCTATAAAAGAACTACACTAGCCTCTTCCTTTCCACAAACCATTATAATGGACTGGACCACTACCGCTATTGCCAGAATTGAGTTTTTTTTTCGTGAACCTTCTTACAACCATTGAAGCCATTTTGTTATATCCACACGCACGACAATGCACGCCAGCTCTAGTAGTACGCGCCAGTTGTTGATTATGATGATGACGCCTATCCTTATTTCATAATGTATACTTACACACTCCAAAATACTCTCGTGTCTTGATTTTTTGTCACTGAGAACCATTGCCGACAACGCATATTATACACCAGTGGTAACCCATTAAGGAAATAATAATCATATAGCTACTTTAGCCAAAACTCAAACCAAAGCACAAAAGCCAATGCCAAGTTTTCAAGAAAATCTTATCAAGCTACTCAAAATCTGATGGTGATGTAGGTGGCAAAACGCGTTCGCTTTTCAAATCTGGGGAAAAATCTAGTGATTTTTTTGGTATATTGGCTCTCGAATTCTTTGCTTCAGCTTCCATTACAATAAATGTTGTCTAGTACATCAGTCATATTTAATGGTCGTATATAAGCTCCTGATGTTACCAATCTTGGAAGCTACGTCATAATACACGAAGATGATCATCAACTTTATGGCTGGATGACAAGGTTCTGTCTCTCTAGTATCTTTATACGCGTACACTCTTTCGACTATATTAAACCCCCGGGCAAAAAATGAGTATGAACTCCACAAAACTGAAAGGGTGGTTTGTGTGAAGATGGCGAACGCACAACTGAAACTTGGAAATTGAAGAAAGACAAGACCAAGCACTTATCATCGACAAGCTACAAAAAAAATCAGCGTTTTACGCAACCCTTTCTCAGTATCTTGGCCTTAAGAGAATTTATATTAGAGACGCAACGCCTATAGCCTTACTGATGATTTTTCTCTATTGGTCAACTTACTTGGAAACCTACGTGTCTGGATCGGAAACCAGGTTTGCACAAAACCTCTCTATTATTTCAACCGTTATGTAGCTAATCCTACAAATAAGTTGCCTCCTGGTCATGTCTTGTCGTAGAGGAGGAACATGATGCCCATCAAAATGATAACGACTTTTTTGCAACTTGAATACGTTATATATGTGTTTGTTTATAGTCAAGTTTATCACTCACGTTTCCAATACTCGGTCCACTCACTCCGTGCACACAAATATACACAAAAAGAGACAGAGAGAGCAAAGTAGAGAAAGAAAAACATCAGACTTTTCTTATCTAGTTCATCCTAAAAAGATGATGATAATGATGATACCTACGGAAAGGGAAGTAAAAATGTCAAAAAGAGAAGATGTCAAGTGAAGAGAAAACCCATCACCAAGGAGGAAGCATGCTTCCTCAGAACATTCACAACGGAAGCGTAAACTTGTATGTATGTAGTCGTGTGGAGTTTATATTGTTCATCCATGATGACCACATGCACATTCAACATTCCAAAAACATGTGCAACCGTTTGTGGGTGGTTTCGTCTGCTCTAAAAACTTTTTCTTTTGATTCTGGAGTTTTGTCTCGTCAAACAGTGTATATCTCATAGGGTAGTATATTTTACTTATCTTCATCAATATCGACGGTCGTGTGGTGGTGTAAAGAAGATGAAGATCATTGCTCTCGTTTCTTTTCCCTCTCTTTTTCATTCAGCTAAGAAACTCGTAGAAAACGACCATTACCACCACAAATGCAACCTTTCCTGTGTACACGTTAAATATACGCCTCCAGCAATCTACATTTATGTACGCTTTATCTCATTGGTACTTGAACGCTAGTATTGCTTATTATCTGTATATGCTAGTACATTGTGTCAAGAAAAGAAAAGTTCATGAAAATGTGCAGTGAATTTTCTCCATACAATTAATAGCACTACAAACTCGTATCCTCAAAAGCGCACGCGACAAACAACTCACCACATTAAGTAAAAGTATTAACATGTATATATTTGTTGGTGCAAATTTTATAGTATCCATCTAATAAGAAAGCAGTTACACAAAATCCATTGTAATAATATGTATAATAATAATGTGTCTTATATGCCTTAAAGATATACCAGGCATTTTTACGATTTTGTTCGCACACACAGTATCCACATCCCAAACACGACGAGCAACGCAAAAGAATAATAGGACAATGCAATAATAATGGGAGTAGCGTAATAGTTTTAGTCCATGATCATCATTATCATCATCTACCAAAATAGAGAGCGAGATGAGTAGTATTTTTAAACTCTGTTGCATAACTTTATGAACACCCCAGTTTAGTTGGATAACGCTTGTGCAAATGATTAATTTTAAACGCTAACGCCAAGCATTAGACAGAGCGCCCAAAATAATGGTAATTACGAAGGAAAATGAAAATCCCAATGTACGTATACGAAAATATTCACAAAAAACCATTTTTTGGGTGTTGCAAAACTTTATGAACAAAACCAGAAGTAGAGCATTTTAAAGGATTTTCTTCAGGATTTTCAAGTAAGTTGTAATCAAAAGTACCTGAATATCAATTTAAAGTGTATTTTGGTTAAAATTTGCACAATTTGCTGTTTTTTATTGTGATGATAAGCCGAACTTATCATGATATGATCAGGGAGGGTATTTTTGCGCGAACATGTAGCACCTGGTGCTACATATGTCATAAATATTTTGATATTCGTAAAAAATTAATTAGTTTTACTAGAAAACTCACTAATTTCCTTCAAAAACAAGAAAAATGCTAACAACTGGACAAGGAAGGGTGACTGGGTAAGGCATGCCCATGCAAACAATAGCAGATCCAAGTTGCTTCCAGCATCAATTTTGCATGATATTTCACAAATTTGGGAGGATTTAATCTTTGGAGTGTTTTAACAAGCTCCCAGCATTGTTTTGAAGAAATTACATCGGTTACTTTATAGAAAACGAAGACAGTACTGGTACACAAAGTGATACAACTTACCCCGCAAAACGCGTGGATCATGGAGCACTCAAACACAGTTAAAAATGGCTGCTGGAAAGTGAATTACACATATAGGATTTTCCAATTACATGTTTTAACACTTGCACGATTGGTCTGGTACAAGTACTTCATCTTCCAAGCAGCCATTTTATCTGTGTTCGAGTGCTCCATGATCCACGCGTTTTGCGGGGAACGTTGCACCGCATTGACTACCAGTACTGTCTTCGTTTTCTATAAAGTTACCGATGTAATATCTTCAAAACAATGCTGGGAGCTTGTTAAAACACTCCAAAGATTAAATCCTCCCAAATTTTTGAAATATTATGCAAAATTTATGCTGGAAGCAACTTGGATCTGCTAATGTTCGCATGGGCATGCCTTACCCAGTCACCCTTCCTTGTCCACTTGTTAGCAATTTTCTGGTTTTTGAAGGAAATTAGTTAGTTTTCTAGTAAAACCAACTAATTTTGTTCAAATACCAAAAAAATTATGACCACATGTAGCACCTGTTCACGCCAAGGCTTGGGTATTCCCCTCCCTTATCATCTCATGATAAGTTCGGCTTATCATCACAATAAAAAACAGCAAATTGTACAAATTTTAACTAAAATACACTTTAAATTGATATTCAGGTACTTTTCATCACAACTTACTTTAAAATTCCGAAGAAAATCCTTTAAAATGCTCCGCTTCTGGTTCTGTTCATAAAGTTTTGCAACACCCAAAAAATGGTTTTTGGTGAATATTTTCGTATACGTACATGGAAATTTTCATTTTCCTTCGTAAATACCATTATTTTGGGCGCTCTGTCTAATGCTTGGCGTTAGCGTTTAAAATTAATCATTTGCACAGGCGTTATCCTACTAAACTGGGGTGTTCATAAAGATATGCAACAGAGTTTATTATACCTACAAAAAAAACCGTGTGTGTGTGGTCCCGTGCCGCACACATAATATACAACTGGTACGGGGAGTATTTCGGACGACATGACCAAAATGCTAAAAGAAACCTCTTTTTCTCAGTTCTTTCTTGTCCTCTAGAGAAAAAGCATGCTGTAAAACTGAAGAAAAGTATATACACGTACATTTTGCTGGAGTGTGTGTATTTGCTCGTTTGACATTATTATCCTTTTGCGAATCTGAAAAAGGAGGGAAATGATGGTTACACAAGCCATTAAAAGTGTCACAAGAATTTTACATGATAGCATCTCACCAGCTCAGCATTAAGTTAGAGAAGAAGCAGGGAAATGCTGCTGTAAAAATGCTTGCAAAGCTTAGCACAACGGAACGCGGACGGTGCTTGCATTTTTTCTGTTGGCATCGCTGTCTTGTGTGGTCCGGGGGAGAAATGGTTAGTTGGGTGGCAGAGGGGACAATAAATGTAAGTTAGTAAAACATGAACGTATTAAAGTTACTAGGTTCGTATTTTTCATGTTCTCTTCTGTCCTCTCAGAAGGTTCATTCACATTTCTTCGCACATTCATTCAAGTACTGTAGTTGGAAGAAGAAAAGGCATTAAGCATTGTTGTATGCATAAAACGGTAATCTTTTTTATCGTGTACTATGCACACACATTTACTTAGCCAACACGTAATGAAGTGGCTGCTAGATCAGCACCAGCCAGCAGCATCACAGGGAAAGCATTGAGGTTTGGGAAGAGGAACGACCCGAGAAAGAGAAAGAACGTGAATATTTTATCATTTGCCATCAAATCAGATCAACGAGCGAGAAAAGAAAGAAAAAATGGCTTGCGGTAGGATGGTCGCCAGTTTTCAAGCTGCCGAGCCTTTTGTTTTAAAAGAAAGAACAGGATGGTCTGTGTGTAGATGTGAAGTGAAAGTAAAAAATAAAATAAGTCATAAATATATGGGCGCCATTACGTGGGGATATCCATGATGGTGATGATAATGATCATTATCCTTATGCCCGGAGCTACCACTACAATAGCTCATACATGAACATGACACATGTCAAAGGATATAATTTTCCATAAAAGTAGAAACTACGTCATACTCGAAGCCTATTGGCTCTAATATGGTCGCATGTAACAAAACATGGACAGATTTTGTTACGGTACGCTGTTGGTAGGCACACGAAAAAAGGTAGAGATCCTTGATGGCTCATTGTTTTACGTTTGGGAAATGCGAGCAAGATCAGATTGCAAATCGTTTTCGATGTCATGATTTTTACACACAAAGTGTTTACACAGCCATATAAGAGGATAGTCACGAGATAGCAGATATCCTCTTCAGATTTTGCACACACTTGTTCACACGAAGGAGCGATATGAGAAGTTCTAGTATGCTTAACTTGAGTCATTGTTACTTGACTTGAAAACAAAAAAAAGTTAGAAATAGTACGAAGAAAGAAGGGAAAGTCCGCTTAACCGTGAAATGTTTAAAGCGTTAGAAAGTGCTACCCAGCCAGCTCATTTACTTTTTTATTACAAGTTTTTTTTCCTTTGTAAATTCTACTGCAAAGTAGAGTACACCACTCTAGAGTTTTGCGGGGCTAGGAACAGGAACGACGGTCGCTGCAGGATAATAATATGATATTGTGCAAGAAAATGTTGTTAGTTGTTCGAGAGAAGAAGAAGAAAAAGGATGCGGTTCTCAAAGTGAAATAATAGCAACCTTGAGGCTATCACAGGGAAGAACAACGACTAAACCAAATGTCTACATGCTTGGTTGTACTCGAGAAGGAACGTCCAAAAAGAAAATAGAAGTGGAGACTTGACTTAAGAATGTCCAGGAAAAAGTTTTGCAAGAGCAATTCCACGGTCATAAAATCACTTCACACCCTTTTTTCTTTAATGTCTCCTCATGGCTTACTCTTGCCACCATGCACTCTTCTCATATGCCTCGCTTTTTCACTCTACTCGAAATGCTTGTGGTGGTGTCGTCGCGCACATTGTATGCATAAACCATTAGAAATTTTAGACTGAGTAACCAAAAAAAGTAAAAAGTAAAAAGTAAAACGGGAGAGAAAATGTACCTAGCAGAAAACTGGATAATATTATTTCACGTAAAATGGAAGGCAAAACTTGGATGCAATACTGCAGAGACAAGTATTTTTGGAATATTTGCCGCTTCCCCTTGGCTGTGTGGTTTTTGTTTGAAACTTTGTCTTTGTGGTGAGCAAAAGAATAACCACAGTACTAACTAACTGTTCTTTACATTATGCGATATACAATAAAGTATGATGCAGTTGTATTAGTCCACATTTATTTAAGTAAATAAAAGCTTTTTGGTTTTGGGCAGTATAATTCGAAACTTTTTATTTGTAAATAAATCATGAAATGGACGTAACAAACATAAAACAAAAATAAATCTTGGGAAATTAAAAAGGTTTTAACCAATAACAATAGCTTATAAATAGGACGCTAACTTGTACCCTTGAATCCACCCCTTCTGTATTGCACATTTCATGGTATTTAGTAGCATGTACCAGAAGCGTTTATACTTGTACTAATACGTACTCGTTAATAATTCGTCCGTTTTCTTTAAGACTTGCTTACAAAACAACAGTAAACCTTTACCTTTCTCAGGGTTGTCATTGTAAACTGACAATCATTATGCGCAACACGTTTTCGTTTATGCCAAAACGCAGTGAGCTCATATCTTACTATTGTGTATCATTTTGTTTAATCAAGCCCACTATATATATAAAACATGTATCAGTTTATATATTATGCCGATTCTCGTTTATATTTCTACACTTGTTCAATTTATTTCGTATTCAGTATTACTTTTGTTTATGCTGTTTACTGTAAATGTACGAAAACACATTCTTGTATAATCTTGGCTGTTCGTATAAAACCCATGCCATGTCTAAAAATATGTGCATAAATGCAGTACTAAACCTAGCTAACAATCCCCATTCCCCATACATGTTACTGTAGTACTTATACAACTACCTCCATTTCACTTTTTTGGATTGGATGGAGCCAAACGTGAAAAGGTCATTTTTCTTCTTGAAGAGTAAGAGACTCCCTGGTGGTGGTGGTAATAAGACTTTCTTTACTTTTCCATCTCTCGTTCACTCTTCTTATCGTTAGTTTGGAGGCCTTATGTAGTTACCAGAACATTTTCCTGGAAAATGATAGTCTGCAGTGTCGTCATGTATATAAGAATGCCAGAAGCAGCCAAACTAACGATTCAATGAACATCACCGTGTGGCGTATCATCATCATCATGGCAGGGCCATGGTCTTGTGAATCAGTTGTAACGGTAGTAGCAGAGACTTGGAGACAGGTTGGCTGGTGGTAGTTGTAGGTAGAGGAATAAAAGTGAGGTACCACCTAGTACTGTGTGGCAGGGCATGATGGAAGCATGCATCATCTTGTCTCTATAACCATTTTTCTATTATACTGCACACAACGGTGACAACCACACCAGCTAATACACCGCCAGATCGCTATATACTTGCTACAAATAGCTTGATCTCGATAAAAGATCATTCTTTCACTTTACCCCATTAAATATGGCAGGGCATGGATCTAGGTTAAGAGTTTTGTGTTTGTGAATTGGAAAAAAGTGAAAAATTTTCCAGACTTTTCTCTCTCAATCTTCACAAATAATGCTCCTAGTCCTTCAATACAAGTACTTTGGTTGAGTCACTCTTGAGTCAGCTAAACCCATAGCCACTTCTCGTAAAGATGTAATATCATACCATGTATCTTTTATCCTTTCTATGATGCTTTTTTGCAAACTGCAAAACTTTGTAAAGGTTGCCATTGAATAGGTTTTGTTCAAGATAAAAGTACGCGGATTTTTTGTAAGAAAAAATAGAGAATGGTTTGATTGATGAGGAACCACAGGAATACCAAAGTCAATTCTTTGTTATGGCTGCACAGAAAATGCTTTCGTCTTGCTGCTGGATTTGCGACTTAAAAAGACTATTTTTAGTTTGTGACTTTTCATGTTTCATGCAGCAGTAAGCAAAAACGATAAATAAATAAATTGTTATACGAAGTGCTTTCTTATTTACAAGAAGCAGTACAAACCAGTACTTAGAACTTTGCAGCTTAGGAAATGAGAAAGAATACATTTTTATTTTGTATATATTGGCAAACAAGAGAATGTATACCGTTCCCTTTCTTTAAAGGCTTCATTGTTGTGACTATGACCTCGTCTGGGTCGCCGATTCTATTCCTTTTAGAAAGTAAAAAGTCGTTTTTTCTCAACTGAATTTATTTGGGGGAAATACAACAACAGCAGCTTATTACAAGTAAGCATTCGTAAGCAAGGGTTAAGTTGAAAATCTTAAGCTATTTTTGAGAAAAATATGTACATTCCATTTGCAAGTTTGCGTATATGTATTCAAGAAAAGGAAGCAAAAGTGAAAGTGCGGGAGCTCTTCTTTCTTTCTCTCTCTCTCTTGCTGGAAGGAAGGAATGGCTGCTGCCAGCTTTGCCAAGAGTAATAGTGATTTATAAGTGTGCACAAGGGGCGACATTCCACGCTTGAATGGATGTATGCAGAGAAAGAGGAATTATGTTTTACATGTGAAAAAGGTATGTAAAATACATAGGCACACAAAAGACACGGAGGAGGGTGGAAAAGAGGAAATGGTGATCTTTTTTGCTGGATGTTATTTTTACTAAAATAGACGTATTTAGGTAACATCCGTAGAGAATTGCCATGAGAAGAGGAGGACTGTTGCAAACATGGAGCGGAGGCATATTTTGAATCTATCTTTGTGCATATTATGTAGTGAATCTCCAAAATGAAACCAAGAGTAAGAAAGCAGGAGGAAGAAAAGTGTTTTTTCGTGTGAGGAGATGGATCTAGTTGATTTGAGCTGAACGCAATGTGTCATGATGAGGAAAACAGAGATGTTTCATGTATGCAGGAGAAAATACAGAGCAACGGCAAGTTTTCTTTTCGGAGGGAGAAAAGAGAAAGTTGGCCTAAAAACTTAAAACATTTCTTGTTGTAGTTCTAGTTGTGTACTATACAGCTAAAGCTCTTACTTTGCTCAGAAGGAAGGCTAATGTTCCTGTCTGTTGTCCCCAAATTATTATGTGATCTCAGCTGCTGCTGAATGGAACTCTCATCAGAAGGATGTGGGATAATTCTTGTTTTTAAGAATTATTGCTCTATTGCTAAGAACGAGGGTAAAAATTGCTTGGCACCATCAGTGTCAAATAGGATAGGAGATACATCATTTTGTTATATTGATTTTATAAATAATTTGGTGAATTTTTAAACTCTAAACAATATAATATTACACCATATCATGCCACTTCCCATGATACTAAACCCGACTATCAATTAGACACTAGAAAATTATCAAAATAACGAAACATACATACGTAAGCATTTTCATCCCTCATCGCAGAACCGATTTGACATGCGTTTTCCACTCGTCGCCAAAGTCATGTTCTTGTCACATGTCTCATCATCAAAAACTTCACAATCAGTCACCCACCGCAAATGCAGAATTCAGCACAAAATCTTGCAGACATGTGGCCGTGGCATCAACGCCAATGCCGTTTTCGTTTCTCTTCTTCCAAACTTGCTTGTTATTTGGGATGTTCCACCCTTTCTTGATTCTACTTCATCGGTATTTTCCCCCTGAATGCACTGCTCTACATTCTGGTTCACCAGAGAAAACTGTTACCATCTCTCTGTCTGTCTATTAGTTGTTTCATCCATCCGCATCCATGTATGCTGATTCGTGGGTTGCATTAATTATTTTAACCACCCTATCATTTCATCGCTCTGTCTGTTTCCTCCCGTTTTACTTTAGTTTTTTTTGGATTGTACCACAAAAAATACTACAAAAATACTTGTCTCAATTCCAGCAAGGCACAGAGAAAGCCCATTGCATAAGCATACGGCAACATATTTCTGTCGCTTCATTTTTCCAATGCAAGATGAAGGAGATCCAGTGTGTCCCTGGCAGTTGATGCTGCTGACAAGCCATACAACAATATTAGAAACTGTACAACTAACGCTGACGGTGGTGGTATGTGGTGGCACATGAACGGGATGGAAATGGAACCTCAGCTGTTCCCTGGAAGATGAACGTGTACACGCACACATATGGAAAAAGGATAATAATATTGTTCGCAAACCAATCAGCTAACCGCCGAGTTGACGCTCGTTTACTTTCCGCGTTGTTAGTGCTCAAAAATAAAATGACACAGGTGGACAATAATGGCTTTTCTTGCTTCTAAAAAACTCTACTTTCTTTATTCTGCAATTTTACTTCGTTAATCAACTCAAAACTCTATTAAAACTCAGAAGTAATTAGTTTAATCAGGAAAATTAACTCTCTCTTTTAAAAAAGATCACCACTAATCTCAAATGCAAAGTGCAACCGAAATTTCAAAAATGACCATAAAAATATACTTTCTCACAAAGCCCCTAAAGACAGTAAGAGTTCTTTGTTCATCATTTCCGTTCATCCTCCCCCAAAATGAAGGACGGGAGTCGCTTCATTTTCTATCAATGTTTATATCTCTGGGGCAACTTTACGGGCCTTCCAGATCTAGTTACTTTCTCCCCCGCTTCTACTACGGGGTCTGACGAATCTGCCTCTAAAGGATAGAGTCGTTGGACAACGCATCTCATTGTCCCTTCTTTTGTTTTAATTTTTGCGAGTCTTGCGACTCCATCTGATCCGGGGATCATCTCTATTATACGGCCTAAGGGCCACTGACTCCGTTTTTTGTTGTCATAACCGACAAACACCAGTTCTCCCACTTTTAGTGGTCTTGTCAGCCTCTTCGGGCTTCTGTGCACAAGTAAGGATAAATACTCCTTTTTGAAACGGATTTTCAAATCCCGTTTCACCATCAACATATACTTCATGCGCATCCGGAGCTCATTTCCGTCAACGCATTCTACCTCTGGGAATTTAGTGTTCCCAAGAGGATTCAAAAACAACGCCGGTGTTAACGGCTCTAAATCATCAGAAGATTCTGTAAGGTAAGTTAGGGGTCTGTGATTCATCACATCTTCGATTATTTTAATTACATTATACAGCTCCTTTTGGGTCAGGATCGCTGTACATATTTCTTTGCGTAGCAAATCTTTTACGATTCGAATCAATCGTTCCCAAAAACCACCCCACCAAGCTGCTCCTGGAGGGTTAAATTTCCACTTTATCTGGGAAATTCCTTCATGTTCCTGGATTAATTTCCAGTCTAGCTCGCGGAACAAATTATCCGCTCCCCTAAAATTAGTCCCATTATCCGAATAGATAATGGTCGGCCTTCTATACTTTTCCACAAATTTCTGCAAAGATTTAATAAATGCAGACGTGGTCAGGGAGGTTACCAAATCTAAAAACACTGCTCTATATATCGCGCAGGTATACAGAACAAGCCATACTTTCTTCCCATTTTTAGTAAAAAATGGTCCTGCCAAATCCACTCCAACGACTTCAAATACCTCCGCATCTTTAATGCGGTCCAATGGAAGTGGAGCCGATTCTGTCACTGTACGCCTTGCAGCGTACCTGCGACATCTGTAACATCGTGATGTTACCTTCAAAATATTTTGTCTGCCCTTCAAAATCCAATATTTTTGTCTCAACTTTACCCAGATAGCTGAAGCATTGGCATGACAAAGTTTCCAGTGAATGTCAGTGATCAGCTGTCTAACGAGTGGATGCTCGCCTGGTACAACAATAGGATATTTAAAATAATTTTCCGCATTCAAATGCGTCAATTTCGTTTTCACACAGAAAAGTCCGTGTTCATTTTTGAATGTCTCATGTGACTTTAGCCACTCCATTCCCTTTTCTGAACCAAATGCTTCATCTTGAATGTGCAAAAGCACATCAATCTCTGCTCTATCTATTTCCTCCTGGCTTAATTCGCCAGTCTGTTTCTTCGGCCATTCCGGTATTTCAAAATGAGATCCACTATTGTAAATGAATCTTCTTACCCACGCTTGAATACGGACTACAGATTTATATTTGTATTGTCTGGATAGTGGGTACGTAATATTTGGCATTGTTCTTTCCACTGCCAACTTCTTCTCCAAGAGAATCTCCCTTTCATCAAAACGTACTACCGATCTAGGCCATTTCTCTCTTGGCTCTTTTAACCATCTCGGTCCCTCCCACCATCTTGAATTTAACAATTCATTAGGGCTGCATCCTCTTGACGGCAAGTCTGCCGGGTTTTGTTTTCCTGGTAAATGATACCAGTCTTTTACATCTGTTATTTTAACAATTTCAGCAGTTCTATTCCCAACGTATGTTCCCCATTGGTCATTCCTGGTAATCCAGGCCAGAGCTGTCGCTGAATCTGTCCAGCAAAATTGCTGCACATCTTCCAATTTCAAAGCTCTTCTTGTGCTACTAGACAATCTGGCGCCTATCAAGCACCCAAGCAATTCCATTCTAGGAATGGTCAAGACTTTGGCTGGAGCCACCCGAGATTTTGCAGCTACCAACTGCACCGTCACACTTTCCTCATCGCGGCAAACTAAATAGCATACCGCTCCATAAGCCAATTTACTACCATCCGTCATGGTATGTAGTTCCCACTTGGAGTGGTCATCATTTCCATTTGAAATTAAACGAGGAAGTTTAATATTCCTTAAACCTTCCAAGCTACTACACCAATTTAAAAACTCTGTCGCTTCCTTTTCGGGCAATGCAACATCCCAGTTCAATTTAGCGAGCCATGCTCTCTGAAGCAAAAGCTTCATCGGTAATATTGCTGGGGATGAAAATCCAATAGGATCATAAACTTTTGAAATAGTTGAAAGCACCGTTCTCTTTGTTACTTTCTCCGGGATTGATATTCCCGTCAAATCCAAAAATATTTCATCATCAGCTCTGTCCCACTTCAATCCAAGAACCGAAACGATCCTTGTCTCCTCGTCATAAATATTCTCAACATTTGATAACCACATTCTTAAATCCATTTTAGCTTCTGCTAAAATGTCAACTGATATTTCTCTAAAATTCAAATACTCAGCAACAGTATTTTCGGAGCTACAACAATTGTCAACGTACAACGTTTCCCATAATCTTTCTGCCACATCCTTCCTTTCATCTTTTATAGATTTTAAGTGTTTCTCTAAAATTGCACCCAAAATAAATGGGCTGCAATTTGCTCCGAAAGGAACTCTCTTATGTCTTAAGATCTTGAAAGCATCCATATTTTTATTTTGCCACCAGAGAAACCGTAGGTAATTTCTGTCTTCTTCATGCACTTCAATCATTTGAAATGCCTTCCTAATATCGGATACAAATCCGACCTTCTTCTCCCTGAATCTTAGTAAGATCTCAAAGATCAATTGTATGTAAGACTTGCCTTTGTGCAGGCAATCATTCAAGGAGACACTTCCTTTCACCTTACAACTTGCATCAAATACGGGTCTTACCGGTGTAGTGGTACTTTCTGGCTTCACTACTGCTCTGTGAGGTAGGTAGTGTACATAGCCATCTTGTGGTTCACAGATTTCAATGAAATCTTCTTCTTGCCAACTTTTAAATAATTTATTATACAAAGCAAGTAGCTTTGCATTCTCTAATTTCCTAGAAGTGTTTTCTAGTCTTTTAATAGCTACATCTTTATTAGTGGGCAGTATTGGGTGTCCTTCTTTAAATGGTAACCGAACGACATAACGTCCGTCAGTTTTTCTAGTAACTCCCACTAAAAAGTCCAGTTTTGCTTTTTCTTCCTTATCATGTTCACTAAGAACTTCTAAGGAATCTCTAATACCTAACAAGTCTAACTCCCATAAACTTGTTATTGGTTTATCAATATTTGCATTATTTTTCTGAATTGCCACTGGTGTGGCTTCTTCATCTACTTCCCCTATCAGGGTCCAACCAAAAACTGTTTCAAAAGCAGTCAAGGAATCAGTTACCTGAACCTTTCTTCCCGTCATGACTTTTCCATATAAGTCAGCTCCAACTACTAGTTCTATTTCGTTATTTTCATAACCAATATCATTTAAAATTATTCCATATTTTTGTAATGTCGACCTCAGCTTTTTGTTTAATTTTTCTATGCCTTTTATTTCAGAGCATATCTTATTTTCATCTCGTATTTTGACGATCATCTTATTGTCAGTCTCAAGTCCTCTGATTTCCAAACCATAAATATTGTGGGGAGTCACTTTACTTCTAACTCCTCCCCACCATTCATGTACTACCTCTTCCTTCGCAGAAGGAATCAACTTCAAACGGTTTACCGTTTTCTTCAAGATATAGCTGCGGCTTGAGCCACAGTCGATGAACACTCTTACTGTCAATACCCTACCATCATTAATCAAATTAACTCTTAAAGTCTGTAGGCATACATCACCTTCACTAACCTGATTACTCATCTGAGGAACAACCTTTTCAGGCTCCCCCATCTTCCTTTTCTTTGCAGGTGGTCCACCGGATACCTTGCCCGAGGATAAGTCACGACACAGTATGGTAGCGTGAGGTTTTCCACAAATCTCACACGTTATCTTGCCTTTGTTTCGGCAATCATTAGCACGGTGGGGCAAAGTGCAGATAAAGCACAGTCCCTTAGCCTTCATGACCTTCATCCGTTCCTCATAACTCATAGCCTTTCCCTTGTAGCAATCCTTCATTCGATGGTTCGCTTTTCCACAAAAGGCACAGAAATCTTTTATTTTTTCATCACTATTATGGAAACCCATCGTCACTGGTGGCAACTTCCTTTTTGTGGCTGGTTCTCCAAGTTTCCTAGCCTTAACTGGACCACGGTCAGGTTTTCCACCAATTTGCAGGTTTTGGGTGAAAGTGAGGGTCAAGTCCTTCCGTTGTTGGATCTGGACTTCCTTTCCCATAAATCCCAACAAGGCTTGTAGTTGGTCTTTCCCTGCACTCGCTTTCTCCATTTCTGTACTGCGCTGCCAATTGTAAAGTACATCATCCGGTAGTGCTGACTCCACAAGAGGGAAAAGCCAAGTTTCGGGATCTGCTTTCGATAAATTCAAAGTACCTAATGCTCTGACATTAGACTCCACTTGTACCAGCAGCGACTGTAACGTACACTTCTCTTCGGAGGTAACCTTCGAGATGACTAAGGCCAAAAGCTTCCGAACATACACCTGCAGCAGCAGTCCTTCGTCACCAAATCTTTTCTTCATAGCCCCAACCGCAGCATCATAATTCTCATCGGTTATTGGGAACGCCGTTACTAGCTCGTAAGGCTCTGAGTTCTTCTTCAGGGACTGCACCAAGTAGAAGAACTTGTCGACTTTGGAGATGGAACTGTCTTCGTCGATGGCTTTAAATTGGGCCCAAAACTTAAGCCAATCTTCTAAGTCTCCTCCGAACTTTTCTAGCTCCACCTCGGGCAACCGCAGTTTCCTAGTCCCCTTCACGGGCTCAGCTTCAGTTGTCGACGGTGGCTTCGGGGAAGTGAAGGCGTCCACGCGTGATTTTATCTTTTCAGCTCTGGTACGAAAATCACTTATCTCCGCGTACTCCTTATCTTCTTCCTCCTGTTCACGGACATCCTTCACCATTTCCAGCAATATAGCATGGTTCCGCTCGGTCATGTCATCGAAAACCTGAATAAACTCTCGCTGGGCGGCAGCGATCAATTCCAGGTCCGGCTTCTCATTTTCCAATAGCGAGCAAAGCTCGTTCTCTAAAATCATGAAGCGCCGTTTTACCGGCTGCCTCATTCTCCGTAATTCCTCCAGTGTCGGTGCGACCAACCCGGAGTCTCTAATTGTCCTGTCTAAGGACCCGTCTTCGGAACCACCCATTTTCCGCACTTGTCCACTAAAATGTCTCCAATTCACACTAACGGTCACGTCGGGGTCACCAAAAATGTTCGCAAACCAATCAGCTAACCGCCGAGTTGACGCTCGTTTACTTTCCGCGTTGTTAGTGCTCAAAAATAAAATGACACAGGTGGACAATAATGGCTTTTCTTGCTTCTAAAAAACTCTACTTTCTTTATTCTGCAATTTTACTTCGTTAATCAACTCAAAACTCTATTAAAACTCAGAAGTAATTAGTTTAATCAGGAAAATTAACTCTCTCTTTTAAAAAAGATCACCA